>JAQQSW010007859.1:0-13604 GCA_028646575.1 Pseudocheirus occidentalis
AAGCGTCACAATATTTATACAAATTTCAGTATTGACAGGTATCTGCTTCTCATAAAGGAATGTAAACAGTTTGCTCTTATTGAGTCCCAAGTTATGTGCATGTGTGAGCATCTGTGCATGTATATGTGTGTGAGTGTTTGTTTTCCTTGATTAGCATTTTTTTTTTATTACCTTACATCTTGTAAGTGGAGATGGAATTTTCCATTGAGCTCAGGCTTTTTCATAAGGAAAGTCTGGAATTCCTTTATTTCATTAAATGATGATCTCTTTGCCTGAAAGAATATGGCCGTTCTTGCTGGATAGTTGATCCTTGGTTGCAATCCTAGCTCTTTTGCTTTATGAAAAATAACATTCCATTCCCTCCAATATTTTAATGTAGCAGCTGCCAAATCCTGTGTAATCCTGACTGTAGTTCCACAATATTTGATTTGCTTCTTTTTCACTGCATTCATTATTTTCTCCTTGACTTTGTAGCTCTGGATTTTGGCTACAATATTTCTTGGAGTTTTCAATTTTGGATCTCTTTCAGGAGGAGATCGGTGGATTCTTTCAATAACCATTTCTCCCTCTGATTCTAGGACCTCAGGACAGTTCTCTTTAAAAATCTCTTGGAGGATGCTATCCAGGCTGGTTTTTTCATTATGATTCTCTCGTACACCAGTAATTCTTAGCTTATCTCTCCTGGACCTGTTTTCCAGGTCATTTGTTTTTCGAGTGAGATATTTTGCACTTTCTTCCAATTTTTCAATCTTTATGTTTTGTTTGACTGAATCTTGTTGCATCATAGAGTCCTTAGCTTCAAGTTGTCTCATTCTAATTTTTGGTTAGTTATTTTCCTCAGCTTGTTTTTGGAGTTCTTTATCCTTATTTTCATTTTGCATTTTTAGGGAGGCATTTTCTCCGGTTAGATTTTGGAGTACTGCAATATTACTTTTCAAAGATTTGATTTCTTCAGTGAGATTTTTTTTCCAGTTTGGATACTGTAGATTTGAATTTATTTCCTACTTCTCTAATTTCATTTTTAAAATCTCTTTTGAGAATCTCCAAGAAGGCTTGAGACCAATTTGCTTTTCCTTCTGTGGTCTCCAGTATGGATACAGAGTCCCTGTTGCCTTCTGAATTTGTTTGTTCTTGCTCACCATAAAAGGATTTGATGGTCCTAGCCTTTGCAGTTTCCTTCTTCCCCATTGTTAGTGCCTTCATTCTGGAATTTGGAGTGGATATCCTAGTCTGGGGTGCCGGAGTGTTAAGCTTGTCAGGTTGGGAGGTGGGGGCTTGGTAGCTGTAAGTTCTGAGTATGTATCCTGATGCCAATACCAAGACTCTCAGTAATTCCCCTGAGTTACCCTGATGCATACAGAGTAACTTGTTGGGGTCAAGTGGTCTAGCTTCTTCAGGTTTCAGAGTCTGTGTCCCTGAGCTATGGCTCAAACAGGTTTAGAGCTGGCTACAGATGAAGGCCTGAGGCAGAGCTGTTGTTTGCTGGTTGGACAGGTGGTGCTAGATTGGCTTTTCTAGGTAGGGCTTGCTGTCTCCATCCTATTGGACTTATATTCTGTACTGTCTTCTCCCTGCCCTCCTCATCCCTGCCCCAGCCTGGGGCTGCTTCCCCCCATTCAAGCTTTTACTCTGATTAGAACCTTTAATTCTGGACTTTTCTTGGTCTGGGAGGGATTTAGAGGAGCCAGTAAACTTTATTCCTCCATCTTGGCTTCTGGCAGCATGGGTGTTTAAGTTTAAATATCCAGATGTCCCCCACAGAATTTGCTGCCCCAGCTATGTGCCCCGAGATTTTTTCCTACCTGGTTCGATGATCCTCTGTCCTCTGGTGAGCTGGCTGGAAACCTCTCAGGCTGAGTGAATCTGCTGGATGCCTGGCTGGAGTTTTTCCTCTTGGTCTGCTCTTCTCTGCTCTGTTTCTTGCTGGCATGACTTCCTTGTGCTCAGCGTTCTCCTTACCCCAACCTAAGTAGGCACTTTCCTGGCCTGGGAATTTGCCTCGCTCAGTCTCTCTGTGGGTTCTGTTGCCCTTGGATTGGTTCAGATTCACTTTTTAGCCTTTAGCGCTAGAATGGCTCTGGCGGCTGCTGTGGCTTCTCCCCACCACCCTGGGGTCAGGCCATGGTTTTTTGGGCTGGGCTGGCCTTGGCTCCAGATCTGCTGGGATGGGTCCCTCCTGCCAAGCTGCCTTCAGTGGGAGTGTTTTCTGCAGTTCTGTGGATTTTGGAGCCCTAAAATTTGTTATTTTATGTTTATTTAAGGTGACTGTGCAGGAACTGCTGATCCTTGCTGCTTCTACGCTGCCATCTTGGCTCCTCCCCCCATGTATATATTCTTTAATGATTTGATGGTTCACTTTTAGTTTGCAAGATTCAGTTCCACAGTCCCCTGAGTTTCAACTTTTCTTGCCTTCCTCCCTCTCCCTACCCATCCCCCATCCCAGGCAGCATGCAATCAAGTATAGGGCTGGCAAATACTCTCACCTTAGACATTAGTCTGGTTGTAAAGAATAAACAATGAGAAAGAAGAATAAAAAACAAAAGTGAAAAAGAAAGATAGCAGTTAGTTTGCTTCAGTCTGCATTTATAATCTGTTTTTCTAATTCTTCCTAGTACCTTCTCTGAATGTAGATATCTCCTTCCATCATGAGTTCTTTGGAATCATCTTATGAACATGCATTATGGGATTAGTCCAGCCTATGAAAGCTGGTTGTCACACATATTTTGTGCCTGTAATTGTGCACAAATTTCTCCAGGTTCTGTTTTTCTCACTCAGCCACAGTGTACATAAGTCTGTCTAGGTAAATATGAAGTCCATCTGCTCCTCATTTCTTATAGCACAATAGTATTCCATTGCATTCATATACCACAACATGTTTGACCATTCCCCAATTGATGGTCATCCCCTTAATTTCCAGCTCTTTGAAACCACAAAGAAAGCTCCAATATACTGGATCAAAGGGTAAGCAATTATTTATAGCCCTTTGGGCATAGATACAGATTGTTCTCCGGAATGGTTCAATCAGTTCACAACATCAGAAACATTGTGTTAGTGTTCCAATTTTTCTACATCCACTCCAAGATTTGTCATTTTTCTGTTTTGTCACCTTAGCCAATCTGACTGGTGAGGTATGGTATTTCAGAGTTGTTTTGATTTGCATTTCTCTAATCAAAAGTGATTTAAAGCATTTTTTCATATACTTATAGATACCTTTAATTTCTGCCTCTAAAAATTGCCTGTACATGTCCTTTGAGTATTTATCAATTGGAGAATGACTTGTACTCTTACAGGTTTGACTCAATTCCTTGTATAATTTAGAAATGAGGTCTTTATCAGAGATAATGTTTGTAGCTTATGGAATTCTCTTCTTTCTATGCTGCCATCTTGACTCTGCCACCTACTGATGGCTTCTAATAGATGCTACCTATTATTCTAGTGAAAACTCCTTTTGTTCCAATATTTTATAGCATTTTAATAGGAATGGATGTTGTATTTTTTCAAAATGTTTTTCTGCATGTATTGAGGTCATCATAAATTTTCCGCTAGTTTTATTTTTGATATGATCAATTATATGGATGGTTTCCCTAATACTGAACCATCCTTGCATTCCTAGAATAAATCCTACTTGATAAAAATGTATTATTCTTTTGGTAAGTTTCTCTAGTCTTTTTGGTAATATTTTATTTAAAGTTATTTTCATCTATATTCATCAGGGAAATTGGCCTATAATTTTCTTTCTCCATTTTGTCTTTTCCTGATTCAGTTATCACTACAATATTTGGTTCATAAAAAGAATTCGGTAGGAATCTGTCTTCACCTATTTTTCCAAATAGTTTGTAGAATGCTGGAATCAATTGTTCTTAAAATGTTTGATATAATTCACTAGTAAATCCATCTGACCCTGGAGATTACTTTTCCTGTTCACTTCATTGATGTCTTCTTCAATTTCTTTTTCTGAGATGAGGTTATTTAAGTAATTTACTTCCTCTTCAATTCATCTGGAAACTTATATTTTTTGTATATGTTCATCCATTTCACTAAGATTGACAAAAGTATGTGCATGTAATTGGGCAAAAAAACAAAAAAAAAACCAATTCCTTATTATTGTTTTAATTTCCTCCTCAGTGGAAGTAGATTCACCCTTTCCATTTTTGATTCTAGATATCTGGTTTTCTTCTTTCTATTTTTTTATCATATTGACTAAAGGCCTATCAATTTTATTGTTTTTTCCCATAAATCTAGGTCTTAGTTTTATTTATTATTTCAATTGTTTTCTTAATTTCTATTTTATTAATCAATTTAAGTTGTCATTATTTCTATCTTAGTATTTTATTTAGGATTTTCAAGTTTTTCCCTAACTTTTTTCAATTTCATGTCCAATTCATTGATCTCCATTTTCTCTAATTTATTCATGTATGCATTCAGGGAATAAAAAAAAAGTTTCCCCTAAGAACTGCCTTTGCTTCCTCCCACAAATTTTGGCATGCTGTCTCATTATTTTCATTCTCTTGAATGAAGTTACTGATACTATAATTTCTTGTTTGACCCACTATTTAGTGCATATTTGGCTATTAACAAATGTTTAGTCTAGAAATTTAGTATTTTAGGAATTTATCACAATGGTGAGTGGTGTGAAATTTTGATCTTAAATAAGAAATGAGATACTTTATTTCTTGTAATGTTAAATATTAAATTCAATAAAAGTCATTTGGTTTTGTTTTTAATGTATGTGCGTTTTTATTTTGTTTTGTCTGTTTAAAAAAATACGAAAACATTTCATCATGCTCTGATGCAATATAGTACTATAAGCTGTCGCAATTTTTAGATGCATAGTTTTCTGCCAATAGCATTATATTGCAATCTACAGAAAGAAAAAAAAAACACCAATGTTAGAATAGTACCCCAGAGTTCTTAAGCACATAGACAAAAATAGAAATCATCTGACTTCCCAATGACAGGAACATTTCATGACAAACTCTGGGTGACATTAAATCAAAACAGCTAAAATACTCATTTGCAATGACAAACATGTCATCTTGGCAGATGACTGGAAATATCCTGTCACGGCAAATGATAAGTATCATGCATATCTCAAGCATATACCAAAATTTATGAATATAGCAATATTCTGAGGGATAAAATACATGTAGAACGTGATACATTTCCAAATCCAATGTAAGGACATAAAACCTAACCTATGTCAGATCTTTGAGTTAGAACAAGGGTGGGTAGTGAAACAAAATATTTCTACAGATAAAATTTAAAAGGAATCAATAATACTCCCCCCCCACACCGCCTTGGTCAGTAGAAATAAGTGAATTTAGTGCCCATTTTTTTCAAGAATAATTGGCTAATAAATTTCATTTTTCTCCCCCTGGGGCCACACAAAGTGCATTCTTTATCACCTCAGTACCACTCAAATACCAGTTGATCCTGTTCCTATGTGTCCTGGAATCTCTTTTTCCAAACATCAGACAGTATTCTAAGGTTAAAGTTTTCTTACCACCCCTAAAATATAATTTATCTCTAAAAAGATTTTATTATTGCTAGTGTGGTAAAAACATTTAACCTATGGATTTCCTTTAAGTAAAGTAGTTTGAAAAGTGCAAATTTCACATTGTAAAATGGCATGATCTGTGTAGGATTTAATGGCTGGCAAAAGTGTTGAGTTCGTAACTTTTCAATGTTTCTGGAGTCGTTATCTCTCATTTTGAAAAGGCTGCTATCTTGATCAGTCAGTCCTTATTCCTCCAGACATTTAAAAATTTGAAGAGACTTGAATCATGACAATCTTTGGACATTCTCAAACTCACTAGAGAAGTAGATGGTATAGTGGGTAAAGGGCGGTTGTTGGAGTTAGAAATTCTTGAACTCAAGACTTGGCCTCTCACACATATTTTTATGTAACTCTTGTGTCTCATATACACTATTTTTATGTTATTCGGCCAAAGTTATTTAACCAGTTCTTCTCCTGATAAAATTGCAATAAAATAGGAGGTTGATTGGTGGTCTTTAATGGAGGAAAATAAAATTGATCCCTGGGTGTTTCCCAATTAATGCCATCAAAGGTCTGAACAAAATACAGACAGATAGACAGGCAGGCAGGCAGACAGGCAGACAGATAGAAAGACAGATATACAGACAGACAGATAGATACATACATACATACATACATACACACATACATACATACATGCATAAATACATAGATACAAAGATACATAGAGAGATACAAAGATACATACATACATAGATAGATGATAGGAAGGTAGTTACACAGATAAACCAGCAAATAGCCAGCAAACAAAAACATGAGTGAAGAAAAACTAATTATGTGATAAATAATTTAAGCAATGAATGAATGAATGAACAAAATGATTAGAAAATGGAAAAAGACTCCAACACAAAGCTTTGCTACATGTTTAAGAGAATAACTCTTCAAAATAAAACAAAAGCAACAGTCTGAAAAATCATTGGTTGGTTTGAGTAGTACAGGTCAGCAGCATAGGTAAATTTGAACTCAATACCTCACACTGAAAATTTGGAGAGATATTCAATATACTGTGATAATTTGAGGCAAGTTAAATATTAACAAAAATAAAATTAGGTTCATGGTATTAACAAGTCATGAATACTTTTTCAAAAGATTTAAGGGTGACAGAACCCAGTGGGAGAGAGAGCATGGCAGATTTCCAGCCCAGGAAAGTGCCTATGCAGGTCTGGGCAAGGAGAACCCAGAGCCCACCGGAGCCGCACCAGTGTGGAGATGAGAGCAGAGTATGTCAGACTGGGAAGAAGCCCCAGACAGCCAGTAGACTCACCCAGCCAAAGGAATTTGCAGCTGTCTCACCATAGGACGGAGGATAATCAAAATGGGTAGGAAAATACTTGGGGCCCAGAGCAGGGTCAGCAGCTTTCCCTGGGACAACCTAGATGTTTAAATTCATACACCCAAACTTCCAGATGCCAAGATGGAGGAGCAAAGTTTAGTTGCTCTGATCCCCTCTCCCTGACCCAGAAAAGTTTGGAGTTAAATTCCCCACCCAGAGGCATGTAAGAAGGGGAGAGTAGTTAGTAGGGAGGGAAAAAGTCGCAAAAAGAAAGGGTAGGTAAAGAGGTGGGAATACAGGGAGGGAATATAGAGGGAGGTGGTGGTCAAAGTGAAACTTCTTAAGGATGGGAAGGGAAAAGGAAAACATAAAGTTAAAAACAGGGGAGGTAATAATATAGACAGGAAGTCACAGATAGTAATCATAACTGTGACTGTGAATGGGATGAGCTCTTGAATATAACAGAAGCAGATATCAGAAAGGATTAAAAACCACAATTCTACAATATTCTGTCTAAAAGAAACACATTTGAAACAAGAGGAGATGTTTAGGGTAAAGGTAAAAGGATGGAGTAGAATACGTTATGGCTCAGCTAAAGTGAAAAAAAAGAGCAGCAGTTGCAATCCTTACCTCAGATAAAGCAAAAGCTAAAATACATCTAATTAAAATGGATAGGGAAAGAAACTACATCCTGCCAAAAGGCACCATAGAGAATGAAGCAAAATCATTACTTAACATATATGCACCAAGCGGTATAGCATCCAAGTTTCTAGAGGAAAAGTCAAGGGAATTAGAGCAGCAATTAGATAGCAAAAAATACTAGTGGGGGATCTCAATCTCCCCCTCCCTGAACTTGATAAATCTAACCTCAAAATAAACAAGAAAGAAGGAGGCAAATAGAATTTTAGAGAGGCTAGACATGATAGATCTCTAGAGAAAACTGAATGGGGACGAAAAGGAATATACCTTCTTCTCTGCAGTACATGACACATACTCAAAAATAGACCATGTTCTAGGTCATAAAAACCTCGAAATTGATTGCTGAAAGGTAGAAATATTAAATGCATCATTTTAATATCATGATGCAATAAAAAGTTATATGTAATAAAGGGTCATGGCTAGGTAGGCAAAAAACTAATTGGAAACTAAATAATCTAATTCTAAAGAATGAGTAGATCAAACAAGAAATTGTAGAAACAATCATTATCTTCATTCAGGAGAATGACAATAATGAAATATCATACCAAAACTTGTGGGATGCAGCAAAGGCAGTACTTAGGGGCAGTTTTATATTCCTGAATGCATACATGAAAAAATTAGAGAAAATGGAGGTCAATGAATTGGGCATGCAATTGAAAAAGCCAGAAAAAGAATAAATTGACTAACCCAAATTAAGTAATAAATTAGAAATAATGAAAACCAAAGCAGAGATGAATAAAATTGAAAGTAAGACAACTATCAGATGTATAAATAAAACTAAGAGTTGGTTTCATGAAAAAACAACAAAATTGATAGACCTTTAGTAAAAATAATAAAAAAGAAAGAAGAAAACCAAATTTTGAGTCTCAAAAATGACAAGGGTGAATGTACCTCCAATGAAGAGGAAATTAAAACAATAATTAGGAATCATTTTGTATGCACAAAATTTGTATGCACATAAATTTGACAATCTTAGCAAAATGGATGAATATTTACAAAAATATAAGTTGCCCAGACTAATTGAAGAGGAAGCAAATTACTTAAACAACCCAATCTCAGAATAAAGAAATTGAACAAGATATCAGAGAACTGCCTAGGAAAAAATCCCTAGGGCCAGATGAATTTACTAGTGAATTCTATCAAACATTTAAAGATCAATTGATCCCAATACTCTACAAACTATTTGGGAAAATTGGTGAGGAAGGAGCCTACCAAAATCTTTTTATGACACAAATATTGTACTGATACCTAAATCAGGGAGAGACAAAATGGAGAAAAAAATTATAGACCAAACTCTCTCATAAATATAGATGCAAAAATCTCAAATAAAATATTTGTCAAAAGACTACAGCAACTTACAACTAAAATAGTACATTTTGACCAAGTTGAATTTATTCCAGGAATGCAAGGATGGTTCAATATTAGGAAAATCATTAGTATCATTGACCATATCAGCGATAAAACTAGCAGAAACCATATGATTGTTTCAATAGATGCAGGAAATGCCTTAGACAATATTCAGAGTCCATTCATATTAAAAACACTACGAAGTATAGGAATAAATAGAGTTTTCCTTAGAACAATAGGTAGCATCTACTTAAAGCCATCAGCAAGTATTATATGTAATGGGGATAAACTATAATTATTTCCCATAAGATCAGGGGTGAAACAATGATGGCCACTATCACCCCTCTTATTCAGTCTTGTACTAGAAATGTAAGCAGTAGCAATTAGAGAAGAAAAAGAAATCAGAGGAATCAAATTATGCCAAGAAGAGGCTAAGCTACCACTCTTTGCAGATGACATGATGATATGCTAGGAGAATCCTAGAGAATCAAGTAAAAAAACTTAGGGAGACAAGTAAATTTAGCAAAGTTGCAGGATATAAAATAAACCCACATAAATCCTCAGCATTCCTATATATTTCCAATGAAGACCTACAGCAAGAGGTAATAAGAAAAATCCCATTTAAAGTTACTGTAGACATTATAAAATATTTGGGAATCTATCTGCCGAAACAAACCCACTACCTTTATGAACACAACTACAAAACACTTTTCACACAAATCAAATCAGTTCTCAGTAATTGGAAAAAACATCAATTGCTCATGGCTGGTAGGGCTAATAAAATAAAAACAATGATTTTATCTAAATTAAATTCCATATTTAATGCCATAACAATTCATCTAACAAAAAACAACTTTATAGAAGTAGAAAAATAGTGACAAAATTCATTTGGATAAAAAAAAAGTCCAGAATATGAAGGCAATTAATGAAAAGATGTATTAGGGAAGGTGGCCTAGCCTACCAAATTTTAATCTCTATTATAAGGCAATAGTCCTCAAAATTGCCTGGTACTGCCTGAAAAATAGAGTATTGAATCAGTGGAACAGATTGGGTAAACAGACTCAGTAGTCAATCACTCTAGTAATATCCGGCTTGATAAGCCCAAAGACCCCAGTTTCTTGGCTAAGAATTCACTATTTGACAAAAACTGCTAGGAATATTGGAATATAGTATGGCAGAAATTGGGCATAGACCATTACCTAACGCCATACAACAAAGACAAGTCTAAATGTGTGCACTATTTAGGTACAAATGCTTATACTGGAAATAATCTGGGGAAGCAAGGAATAGTTTACCTGTCAGATTTATGGAGTAGGAGAGACTTTATGACCAAAGAAGAGTTGGTGAGCATTATAAAATGCAAAATGGATAATCTTGATTACATTGAATTGAAAAATTTCTGTATTAACAAAGCCAATGTAACCAAGATTAAGAAGGAAGTAGGTAATTAGGAAAGAATATTTAAAAGCAGTGTCACTGATAAAGGCTTTATTTCTAATATATACAGGGAACTAAGTAAAATTTATAAGAATACAAGTCATTCCCCAATTGATAAATGGGCAAAGGTTATGAAAAGGCCATTTTACAGGTAGAAATTAAAGATATCTTTAAGCATAGGGAAAAATGCTCTAAATCACTATTAATTCGAGAAATGCAAATCAAAATTACTTTGAGGTAGTTTGGCTAAGATGACAAAAGAGGAAAATGACAAGTGCTGGAGAGGATGTGGAAAAATTGAAACTCTAATGCAGTTGGTGTAGCTGTGAAATGATACTACCATTCTGGAAGTAAATTCCTTAAACAGCCCAATCTCAGAAAAATAAATTGAACAAGCTATCAGAGAACTCCCTAGGAAAAAATATCAAGGGCCAGATGGATTTACTAGTGAATTCTATCAAACATTTAAAGATCAATTGATCCCAATACTCTACAAACTATTTGGGAAAAATAGTGAGAAAAGAGTCCTACCAAATTCATTTTATTGCACAAATATTTTACTGATACCTAAATACTTAAATACTAACTAATACACAAAATATTATGCAAAATATTATGCAAAATAACTAACTAAATTGCTAATACTAGTAATACTTAAATAAAAAATTGTACTGATACCTAAATACCTAAATACTTTAATCCAGAATTACCATACTGGAAATATGCCCATAAGGCTATAAATATTTACATACCTTTTGACCCAGTAAAAACACTTTTGGAGTTGTATCCCAAAGAGATCATAGAAGTGGGAAAAAGACCCATATGTACAAAAATATTTATTGCAGCTCTCTTTGTCATGACAAAAAACTGGAAATTGAGGGGATGTCCATGAATTGGGGAATGGCTGAACAAGTTGTGGTATATGAATGTAATAGAATGTTATTATGCTATAAGGAATGGGAAAGAGATGGACTTCATAATTACCTAAAGAGGTTATACAAATTGATGCTAAGTGAGAAGAGCAGAACTAGGAAATTTTTGTACACAATCCCAGACACATTGTATGTGTGATGTCCAACGTTGACAAACCAGACTCTTCTCAGCAGTATAGAGTTAAAAGACAACTCTCTAAGTCTCAGCATGGAAGGAAATATCTACATTCAGAGCAAGATTTAGAAAGACCAGAGTTTAAATGGAGACTGAAGCAATATATGCTATCATTCTTTTCTATGTTTGGTTTTGTTTCTCTTTTCCCATTGTTCACTTCATTGGCTACAATGCTTATACAACCAGACTATTGTACAATGTGAAAGAGTTTGCATATCCTATATATGATTGTATGCCACCATGGTAGGGGTGGGAGTGAGGAGGAAGGGGAGAAAAACCTGAAACTCAAGTGATTCTGGAAGTGAATATTATAAACTTAATGTAAACAAACAAGTCATTTTTTTTAAATTTGCTATAGTTTTATTTGTCTAAATTCCTTAAAAGAGGCTTGATTCTCATTGCTTCTAAGAATCAATTCCATGTATCTATAGTAGAAGTATAACATATGTACCTATAATTTCAAGGACATATTAAAAGTTTTACTATATTTTTTTCTTTGTACATAGAATAGCTGAGTATTTTTAATGTATTTCTCCATAATGCATCATTTTAAACTGTGTTCCATAAATACACAAGTTGTGAGTTATACAGATAATAGTAGTACTGATTTGCAGCACTTATTGCCTTCATCAGAAAAAGGACCTTGCTAATATATTTTGTGGAACCGGAAGCAATTTGTACTGCGGCCCAATGCCAGTGTTTTGATTTCTAGGACAATTGCTAAAATACAGGATGTAGTCCATTTTCTTAACTTTCTTCATTTCTTCAGCTCCTATGAACTTAACCTTTCATCAGCTTTTATGTTTATTATTTCTTTTTTTCCACGCAAAATGTAGTCACCATCTGATAATGTACAGGAAACAAATAGCTTTCAGTAGCTTGACCAACAGTGGTTCAAGATGAATAGTGCCTTATTCTCTCTTTTTTCCCATTAAGTATTCATAATGTTCCATATTTCATATGTATCCAGAAAATCAAGACATCATAAGTGCCCTCTTTTATTGCCACAGGGGTGAATTTTTTGCCTCTTTGATCTGTTGTTTAATGTAAGAGTTTTTATTTTATATAACATTATTTTTTGAAAGCTACTGTGAAGCCAGTTTGGTGTTTACCTGACACTATAAGTCATTTCTGTCTTTATTCGTTACTAGGCTAACTGTTACTCCAGTCAGCATTCACTTTATTTTTAACCATCTCCTTCTCTCTCAATATCTTGCTTTTTATTTTCCCTCTCTTAAGTCACAGTTTGACCAAATTTCATAGATTCTTGTAATATTTATTAAAACTTAAAATTTTTATGCCTCCAATACTTGAAAATTGATCTTACTTTTCCCATTTCTTTTCCCCATATGCTTATCCATGAATTTCAATGCAAAACAACAGACTGGAATACTTTGATTGAACAAATTAAAACAAAACATCAAGAGCAAACAGACAGAGAATAAATTAGCCCAACAAATTTGACACTAAAAGAGAACTGAGATTAAGATAAACTAGCAGGTAAATGTCTTTTTTTTTTTAATTTTAATTTATTTTCTTGGTTACATCATTCATTTCCACAAGGTTTTGAGTTACAAATTTTCTCCCCTTTTTGTCCCTGGGTTATCCTGATAGTGCTTCCGCAGTATTCAAATGGTTTTTTCTTGGCAGCCTGTAATATTTTCTCCTTGGTGAGGGGATTCTGGAACCTGGCAATAACATTTCTAGGAGTTTTCTTCTGGGAATCTTTTTGAAGAGGTGATCTATTTTCTGTTTTGCCCTCTGATTCTAAAACATCAGGGCAATTTTCTTTCAGGATCTCTTGAAGAATACTTTCCAAGTTCTTCTTCTGGTCATGGGTTTCAGGTAGACCAATAATTTTCAAATTGTCTCTCCTGGATCTTTTTTCCAGGTCAGCGGTTTTTTGAAGGAGATATTTCACATTGCTTTCTATTTTTTTGTTTTTTTGTAACAGTTTAATAGTATCTTGGTTTCTCATAAAGCCATTACCTTCCACTTGCTCCACTCTAATTCTGAAGGAATTATTCTCTTCAGAATGCTTTTTTTTTAAATCTTAATTTATTTTCTTGGTAATATCATTCATTTCCACAAGGTTTTGAGTTAAAAATTTTCTTCCCTTTTTGTCCCTACCCCCCATCCCAGAACATTGATCCCACTGTAAGACCCCTCCCACAATCTATTCCC
>JAQQSW010007860.1:0-13604 GCA_028646575.1 Pseudocheirus occidentalis
GGAACAGATTGTGGGAGGGGCCTTACAGTGGGACCAATATTCTGGGCTGGGGGGTAGGGACAAAAAGGGGAGAAAATTTGTAACTCAAATCCTTGTGGAAATGAATGATGTAACCAAGAAAATAAATTAAAATTTAAAAAAATTATTAATCTATAGTTTCAGCTAAAATTAAAAGAAAGAAAGCAGGGTAGCAATCATGATCTCAGACAAAGTAAATGAAAAAAATGGTTTAATTAAAAAAAGATTAGAGAAACTACATTTTGCCAAAAAGTACCATAGAAAATGAAGTAATATCAATATTAAACACACATGAACCAAATGGTAGAGGATCCAAATTCTTAAAGAAAAAGTTAAATGAGTTACAGGAGAAAAAAGATAGTAAAGTTATATACTAGTGGGGGGCCTCAATTTTCTCCTCTCAGAAGGAGACACATCTAACAACAACAACAACAATCAAAGCCCCCCAAAAGAAAACAAGAGATAAGTTGAGGAGATGAATCAAATTTTAGGAAAATTAGATATGATAGACTTATGGGGAAAACTGAATAGGAATAGAAATTAATATTCCATCTTTTTTCTAAGTGGTACATGGCACCTGCACAAAAACTGACCATGTGCTAGGGCATAAAAGCTTCATGATCAAATGCAGAAAAGTTGGGAACTATAGATGATATGATGGCATATTTGCAAAAACTAAAAAAAAACTAGTTGAAACAATTAACAGCTTCAGCAGAGTTGCACAATATAAAATAAACCTACATAAATAACCAGCATTTCTATATATTACCAACAAATCTAACAACTAGAGACAGGAGAAATTTCATTTAAAATAACTGTGGGCAATATAAAATACTTGGGAATCTACTTTCCAAGACATACCAAGGAACTTTATGAACACAATTACAAAGCATTTTTCACACAAATAAAATCAGATTGAACAATAGGGAAAATATTAATTGCTCTTGGGTAGCCAAAGCAAATATAATGAAAATGACAATTCTACATAAATTAATTCATTCAGTACCATACCAAACTACTATAAATGATTGTATAAACCTAGATAAGAGTGACAAATTTTGTCTGGAAGAAAAAGCAGTCAACAACATCAAGAGAATTAATTTTACAAAGTGAAGCAATTGGCCTGGACATACTAGATCTCAAACTAGGTTATATAGCAGTAATCATGAAAACAATCTGTTGCTGACTAAGAAATAGAGTGGTGAATCAGAGGAATAGATTAAGCATACATTGCACAGTAAGAAATCACAATAGTAATTTGGTGTTTAATACACCAGGAGATCCAAGTTTTTGGGACTAAAACTCACCATATGACAAAAATTATTGGCAAAATTGGAAAACAGGTATATTAGGTACAGAAACTAGGTATAGAACAATGTCTTATACTATATACCAAGATAAGGTCAAAATGGGTATATGACTTACACAATTAGAATCACACAAGATCTAGCAGCAGCAACACTAAAAGATCACAAGTCTTGAAACACTGCATATTGAAAAGTAAAGGAACTGGAATTGTGGCCAAAAATATTATACCTACTAAAAATTAATCATAATCCTAAATTTTAAAAACTGACATTTAATGAACTGTAGGAAATGGCAAGTTGTTAGACTTGGAAAAATATGGAAAGATTTGGACTTATGAAGGAAGAGGTTATCTACCCTCTGAGAAACAGAAAACAAATAAGTATAGTACAATCTTACATAGATTAATATGTCTATATATGATTAGGATTATAGACATATAAGTATATGTATGTGTATTTACATGCATATGTATGCATGTATATATCTTTGTTGTATGTGTATGTATATATATGGATATGTCTATATCTGTGTGCATGCATATACATATGTGAGTGTATACCTATACGTATCCATACACACACACATACACACGTACATATACACACATACATGCACATATACTTAATTGTAGCCTTCTGGGGGGAAGGAAAGTGGGAAAAAAGAATGAAGTAAAAAGTACACAGCAGAGAACAAAAGAAACCTTATAAGGAAGCAAAAAAAAGATGGACAACTCAACACAATGCATAGTGTTTATTATGTAGACTTTCTTGAAATGGATATTTATTGCTGCATGTTTTGAGCTGCTGTGCACACGGCAATATTTTTCCTTATTTTTATTTAAGTATTAATATTTAAGTGTATAATGTTTCTTTTCTTATTGTTTACTTAAGTTTAAAATAAATTAATGAAAATATGTGCATGATTTAGACATGAAAGGTGATACCATAAACCAATTTTGGGAGCATAGAATAGTTTACCTGTTGAATCTATGGATAAGGGAAGAATTTATGACAAACAAGCGATAGAGAGCATTATGAGATATAAAATGGATACTTTTGATTATATTAAATCCAAGTTTTTGCACAAACAAAACCAATGCAACCAATATAACAAGGAAAGGAGAGAGGTAGGGGAAAGAATTATAGCAAATATCTCTGACAAAGGCTTCATTTCTCAAATATATAGAGAACTGAATCAAATTGATAAGAATATAAGTTATTCCCCAGTTGATAAAATGGTCAAAGGATATAAATAGACCATTTTTAGACAAAGCAATCAAAGCTATCTACCATCATATCAAAATGCTCTAAATAACTATTGATTAAAGAACTGCAAATGAAAACAACTAAAACAATTAAAACATGCCATCTTGCACCTGTCAGAATGGCTAACAGGAGAGAAAAGCAAAATTATAAATATTGGAGGCAATGTGGGAAAACTGAGAAACCAATGCATTTTTGGTGGAGTTGTGAGATGACCCAGACATTCAGAAGAGCAATTTAGAACTAAATCCAAATGGACACTAAACTGTACATACCCAGAAATAGCACTATGGCCTCGATATCCCAAACTAACAAAGGGGAAAAGGATGTATTAGGTACAAAAATATTTATAGTAGCTCTTTTATTATGCTAGTAAAGAACTGAAGATTAATGGAATGCCCACCAGCTGGGGAATGTCTGAACAAGTTGTGGTATGTGAATATAATGAAATATCATTGTGATATAAGAAAGTAGAAGCAGGATGATTTCAGAAAACCTGTAAAGATTTACCTGAACTGATGCAAAATGAAGTTAATAGAACCAGGAGAACATCATACACAGTAACAGCAATATCATATGATGGTCAACTGTGAATGATTTAACTATTCTCAGCAATACAAAGATGCAAGACAATTCCAAAGGACTCATGTTGAAAAATGCTATCCACTGGGAATCTGAAGGACGATTGAAGCATGCTACTTTTTACTTTCTTTTTGTTGTTGTTGTTGTTGCTGTTTAGGTATGTTTTTTCTTTCACAATGTGACTAATATGGAAATATTTTTGCATGATTGCACAAGTATAACCTACATCAAATTGCCTTCTTTCTCAATGAGGAATGAAGGGAAGGATGGAGGGAAATTGGAATTCAAATTTTTTTAATGTTAAAATTGTTTGTACATTCAATTGGGGGAATTTTTTTATTTAAAGTGTTTGGAAGGGAATTCGGAAAAGCTTAGGCAAGTCACTGCATTTACTCTACCATCTTGTCTCCACACAGCACCCACCCCATCTGCCCCCCCTTTCTGCCCAATGAATATTAAGGATACAAGTTAAGGGCATAGAAAAGAAAGATCTTGGACCCTACTACCAGAAAGAACCTTAGAAGGAAGAAAATATGAACATAGAACAGGGGAGCCAGTTCAATACGGTAGAAAAAGCATGGGACATGGAGTTGCAGGACCTGAGTTTGAATCCCAATTCTTTTACTTACTAGCTGTATGACCCTTGGGCAAATAACTACATCTCTGAACCTCTGTTTCTGTGTCTGTAAAATTAGAGAATTCGATTAAATCATCACTAAAGATCTTTCTAGCACTAAATTCATGACTCTATGAATATAGAATTTCTCAGATAAGAGACCTCTGAAGGAGCAGAAGGTTATGTCTGATAAGGTTCTTAATTGATCACCAAATCCAATACTGCTACCTTCTTTTTACAAGGGAGCTTCAGAAAAGACGAGTGACTTTCTCATGACTTCAGGGGGTCATCTGAGAGACAGAAATAAGAAAATCGACTGAATTCCAATTCTATGAAATTCTGAAGCAGATGTGGTAGTAAGCCATTCCCCTCTTCACCACCACTAAGCTCCCAGTCTCCCTGATTTGACCATGGCCAGGGTAAAGTAAAGGGTAGGTTCATAGAAAGAGCAGCTGTCCTGAAAAATAGGAAACAAATCATTTCTGAAAATGTCCCTTATGACTTTTTTATTTCATTGACATTTTAATTAAGACTGGAACACTCCTGGGGAAGCTCAGCTCTGAAGTTGAAATCACTTTAATATGCTGCCCTAGCGTAATGTGAGAGATGAATGGAGACCTAGATTTCCCATATGTTTTATGGCACTTAGCAATGCTTTTTTTTAAACAATGCATTATGATGTTAATATGTTTTGTGAGTTTCTATTGGCAAAGTGCACCCATAGCAAATTATAATTTTGCTCAGTGGATTTTGCTTTAAGAAGATTAAAAGGCACCCATGCCTTCTTCAGTCAGCAGCTGGCCATGGTTTAGGGGAAGCTTCTCCATTCTGGGGAGTAACACTGCTCTGGAGAAGAAATTTCCTAGATCAGGACTTCTTAAGCTTTTTTCATTCATGACCCCTTCAGCACTTCCTAAACTATGTGTCTCAATACCATATGGGGTCACAACCCTCAGTTTAAGAAGTGTTGCTCTAGATCAGCCAGCACTTGAAGCAAGAGTCACAATAGTGTGGATTGTGATGGGAAAAAGTGTTGGTCAGGCTGGACAAGGCTGCCTTTCCGAGGTCATAGCCGAGTCTAGGAGTGATGTCATATCCCACCCTAATCTTAAAGCTTCAAGACTAAAGTCTCCTAGACTTAGAGCACCATAGAAAGTGGGCACTAGAAAGGACCTTTGAGATCTAGGATCAGAGATTTAGGGCTGAAAAGAGGATCCTAGTGGCCATCTAATCTATTACTATCATTCTGGAGATGAGGAAACTGAGCAACATAAGGAGGCTAAGTGACTTGCGCAAGGTCCCATGGCTAGTAAGCATGAAACACAAGATTTGAACCTAAGTCTTTTAACTCCAGATCTAGTACCATTTCTGTAGAACCACACTGACTCCCTGGAGAGGAAAATGACTTATCCAACATCATAAAGCTCATAAAAGAATTAAATCCTCTTCATTTCAGGAAAGACTTATGAATACCTAGTAAGTACTTTGAGATTTAGTCCCCCATACCCCAACCTTTACTTTTCACTAGTTTCTAAATTATTACTAATTCTCGAACCCTGATTAGCAGGACTAAATCTTCTGTTCCTGGCCTCTGAACTCAACTATGTGGTTATGAGATGTGCTTTGCTCAATCTCTATCTATCTGCCCTTTCTTCACTTCTTAGCCACAAGTTCTTGGTGTCTTAGTTTTATCATTCACTTTCATCTTTTCTTTGTACTTCAACCCTCTTTACAATATAGACCACAAGAGTGATTTTATTTAAATAAGTTTATTTATGAGGGAAAAGGAGCTAAAAAAAAGAAGTAATGCTCTAGAATAAAATAATGAGAAATGCATATTAAGTATTTAAAATAAATCTATGAAGCCTCAGATTAAGTGGTATCTAAGTTATCTACTCTAATCCTTAAGATACTTGAACATAGTCTGGCCTATAGTCTTCGCCAGCTCTGATTGGTTAACAATGAGCTCGAGGTAGAAAGTCTATAGGTTTTATGTTGGATACTAACAATGGTTACAATGGTAAAGGAATACAGTTGGAGTCATATGTTGGAGATGACCTGTGGAGCCCTATCCATACGTGCTATATAAATGCTGGTGTACCATTGTTAATTAACCATCTTTTGGAATATTCATAGTATAGCATTTGGGAAAGTAGGGAAGTCAAGGGCCAGCTAAGCTTCTTGCGGCAGTTCAGCAGTGGTGGATGAGGTTTACTCTTCTAGTTGGCATAGTGGACTAAATACTGGACCTGGAATAAGATCTGAATTCAAATCCAGACTCAGAAGTTTCTAATTGTGGACCCTTGGGCAAATCAATTCACTTCTGTCTACCTTAGTTTCCTCATCTGTAAAATGAGGATAGTAATGGTACCTATCTTCAAAGATTGTTATAAAATTAAAATCAGATAATATTTGTAAAGTACTTCATAAACTTTAAAGATGTGAGTTTCTATTGACTTCAAATGATAATACTTTGCTAATCATTTTACTAATCCCAGTACATCACTTTAAATGATGATACAGTGCTAACAGTATTATTATTATTATTATTATTATTATTATTATTATTATTGCCTTTGGTGTTGTTTGAATATTTGACTACAATACTTCCAGGAAAGGTAGGCAGGGGCTTGAGTAGTGTCCTTGCTCCTTTGAGGGTCACTAGTCATAGTCAGAGTCTTTTTTTCTTTGAAACCAGAATATTTAATACATTTAAGCATACAATGCGTTAAAGAGGGTTCCCAGAGAATGTATGTGTTCTACAAAATCAGTGGAAGATTTTTCTCCATTGAAATGTAAGTTCCATGAGAACAGAGACTATTTCACTTAAGTCTGTGTATCCCCAGAACTTAGCCCAATTCTTGGCATGTAGTAAGCTCTTAATCACTACTTGTTGACTGATTAATTAATTAAAAGTCAGATATAACATATTATCCTTCCAACCTAAATTACCTCCTTCCCATGATTAAGAAAGACTGACCACATGTGGACATCTCTGTGTCACTAGGCTGATGGTGTCTTAACCACAGCGCTTCATAATGCTCAGCTAAATAACTTCCCCCTCCTTTGAACAGAAGAAAATCCAGGAAATACAAAACATGTACAGTATTCTCATCTCCTCACAAAGATTAGACTAATGTAAACTGACACACAGGTCACCCCCAAAGTTCAAGAGAAACAGCCTCTATTCTTTACAATATTCTTTAAACAATTTTGCTGAAGACTATCAATTCTGGCAGGTAGAGGGAAAGGTCAGAAAGTATCAGTCCCACCTTCATTCCCCTCTGTGTTGCTACAAGAAGTGGCTTCAAAGATCAATGCATTAAATACCTCAGACACATATAATAGCTAATGATAGCTAGCATTTAGTGTTTAAGGTTTGCAAAGCACTTTACAAATATGATGTTTTTATATCCTTAGAACAACCTTGGGATGTAGGTGCTATTATTATCCCCTTTTCTCAGATGAGGAAATTGAGGCAGAAAATGTCTTAAGTGACATATGTGCAGTCACATAGCTAGTAAGTCTGTATTTCAGCTCATGTTTTCTTGACTCCAAAACCAGCATTCTACCCGCTGGACTACCCAACTACACATTAAAAACATTCCAGAAAAACACTCTTCACAGAATACAAATAGCTTCTAAAGATTCTCTATCCAGCAGTGAATTTCTTCTAGCTCTAAAAGTCTCCTCCTGGCTTCTGTGTGACCATTTGGTTACTGTGGCAAGAAGTCTTTTAGTGTTGATTCAGGCAAAAGAAGGAGCTGTAGGAAGGAAAATAGGTATGCCTGTGTCTTTGCATGTCAAAGAATATGAAACACAGAATGTCAGAGTAGGGTGGGATACCTAAAATATGGAATATGAGAACTGGAAGGAGCCTTCAAGGGTGTCTGATCCAACATTCTCATTTTACAGAGGAAGAGGAAGGTCTGGAAAGGGGAACTGCTTTGCTCTCTGCCAAGCAGCATTTTATGTCGGCTTTTATGTGCCTCTCTCTTCATCTACATGTTTGTTGTTGCTATATCTGGGTGACTGCTTTTGTATGGTTCTACCTCTGTCTGACTCATGCATTTATGGAACCATTTAGGACTTTCTATGTGCAATAGAGAGTCATAGCTGTGCTAAGCATTGGGGAAGATGCAAAGATACATGGCAGTATGGCAGTTCTTATATACATATCAGGTTCTCCTGTCTCCATATCAAAGATTCTACAATTCAACAAGGATCTATGTAAGATTATTTTGTGAAATAAGTACCTATTGTGAACAAAACACAGTGCTGTTCTGGGATAAGACTAACCTCACTGAGTTTATAGTCCAGCAGCCAGGTTTGGCACAAATATATGAATGTATGATAAACAATAAATATTACTTGATAAATGCATTAGAAAGACAGAAGGCAAAAGGGTGGTGGTGGTTAAGAAAGACTTCCTAGAGGAAGTAACATTTGAGTTGGGCTTTAAAGGATGGGAAGAATCATATATTTGGAGCTTCAAGGGACCTCAAAGGGCATCTAGCCCAACTCATACATTTTACAGATGAATAAATGAGACCCAGGGAAATGAAAGGATGTGCCCAAGGTCATGCAGCTAGTAAGCAACAGAACTAGCATTCAAAGCCAAAACTGTTGTACTGTGTCATGACATATCACTCTCCCCTCCCTCCTAGAAAAATAGCCTAACAAAGGATGGGAGTTAAATATGCTCCAAGGTTATTCATAGAGCTGGAAGGGACCTTAGAGGTTATTGAGTCCAATCCCCTTATTTTTCCAGATAAGGAAACTAAGGCATAGAGAGATTAAGTAAAAGAGTGTCTGTGGTAGGATTTGAACCCAGATCTTCCTGACTCCAAATCCAGAATTCTACCTATTTTACAACCTAACTGCCTCTCCTCCCTGCTGATTTCCTTGGGGAGCTCAGTCTTCAGACCATTACTAATGGCCTTGTTAATAGTGTCAAGCTCCTCTGAAGCTTGTATATAAAAAGATCTGTGGAGAGGAAGGGAAAACCCTGTCCTTTTACACATTTCCGAGTAGGAAAGGTAATTATTATACCCTGAACCCCTAGAAGCTCTGCTCTGGCTTTATAGAGATAGACTGAGGCTGGAGCTCAAGCTAGTTTTTAGAGTTTGTCTCCTGCCTGCTGATCAATGAAAGAGAGGGTCTCAACAAGAAATTCATACTGATTGGTGACCATTTCTGCCCAGGATCCTTCTGACTAGGGGCTCTGTCTTAAAGGGCATCTCTATTTGCCCAACTAATTCTGTTGGCCTAGTTTAAAGTGACTTTTAGATGAATTTGTGTGACTTAACCTTGGAGAAGGTTTGCCTTAGCAGCCTTTATCTAATAGACTGTAGAGAATCCTAACATGCTGATGGTGGGCAAAGCTTCTAGGGAGTGACTTTCAGGAATCCTTAATCAACCAAGTAAGGGCAATATTGGATTGTTGGCTTCCTTTTCCTGCTTTTGGAATAGCCAGAAATTTAGGAAAAAAAAATCTCTCTACTGCCACCAACTGGCTTAAAGCTGAGCAAGGGATAAGCTGAGGTTGAGGGTATCATGGTATAGAGTTGGCCTAAGAGTTAACACGTGGATGCAAGTCCTATCTCTGACACATCCTTTGACTTCTCAGTGCCCCTCAGACAACTCTCTAACACTCAAAACTTCAGAGCAGGTGCCAGTATGCATCCCAGAGTCCTCTGGGTATGCGACTTTCTATAGGACTCTCTGCATTGATGGAAAAAAAATGCTTCACTGCCCTACCCAATGAAGGTCATTGCTCTATGCCAATGAGGAGAGAGTCTCATAGAGAATCCCATAACAAAGGGCTCTGAGACTGGGGTTTAACCTCACTGAAAAAAGAAAAATTAGATAGTGAGTTTAAATGAACAAGGGGTGTGACTTTGTCTGTAGTAGCATGTGTTAATTTGTTATTACCTACTGTTAAGGACTTCCTTCTAACACAATGGTGAGACTTATTTGGGGGACTTCTTTCTCTTCCAGCTCATTGTCCCACCCAGATGCCCTGGAAATTTCACAATCTGATACCTTGATAAGGGAAATCACTGATTCTTTTCAAGTCCATAGGTTCATAAAACTCAAACCATTAGCAAAACATTATTTATAAGGAAATGGAAACAGGAGTCTATAGAAAATAACAATACTGACTACTTCATACTGAAAGGAAGCTTCCTACCAGGTGTCCAATCTCAGCGACTTTAAGGACTGTTTTAGGATCTTTCACGTAAGTACTTTCCTCTATGGCTCCTTTGTCTGCACAGTATTATTTGTTTCTGGCAGTTTGGCCTCTATAATTCTCAACCGGAATCACTATTTCTCTTTTCCACTGTCTTCTGCAGCTGCACTACTATGGCATTCTTCAGCTCCCATCAGGTAGTCATTTTTAATGCAGGCCACATTCCCTAACCTTTGAAGTTCTATAACTCTCCTTAGACTCCAGCAGATGGTGCTCATTCCCTTTTCCAGGGGACTAGCAACTATCCCACTGAGAAGAAAAAATACTATTTTTTAAAGCTAAAAGAAAATCAAACCTCAGGGTAGAACATTCTGAAGCTTTCCTTTACATTCCATTCCCATAGAGCTGGACTTCACATGTAAGAGGTCCCTTGAGGCTCTAAGAATACCTTTGTTTGGTACCTGAGAGCATCTCTCTTTCTGCAGCTTCATGCCAGGTTTTTGGTAGTTCACTACCATTTGTTTCCTCACTCTCCTGATATATGGGCAGTGAGTTTGCTGATGACCTTAGCACTTCTTAATGATCCTGGAGGCACAGGAGGAGCACCCTGTCCTCTCAATTGTCTGTCCATTACCTACCTTTCACTAGAGCATCAGAGGTTTTTCCAGTGTAAAATCAGAATTTCAGATTTTTAAGATATTTCAAAAGTCCAACTCATACCTGAAAAACAATCTTCTCTACAACATACCCAACAAATGGTCAAAAGATCATTCAACTTTTGTTTCAATGTGTCCTCTGAGGGAAAACTTCCTATTTGTAAAAGTTGTCCATCCTACTTTTGGTTAGTTCAGATTATTAGGAGGTTGTCTTACTTCAGGAATTATTTTGTTTATTTTTTTAAATTGTTTTATTTATTTTCTTGTTTACATCATTCATTTCCACAAGATTTTGAGTTACAAATTTTCTCCCCATCTTTCCCCTACCCACAACCCCAAAACAGCAATCCCACTGTAAAGCTCCTCCCCCAATCTGCTCTCTCCTATGTCCTCCTCCATCATCCCTCCAATTTTCTGGTAGGGCAGGATGGATCTCCCTACCCCAGTGCCTGTATATCTTAATTCCTAGTTATATGTAATTAATAATAATTATTATTATGTATATATGTATGTATATATATATTTTAACATTTGATTATAGAACTTTAAATTCTAGATTCTTTTGGTTCCTCCTTTGTCACCCGCCCCCACTGGAAGGACAAGCAATTCAATACAGGCTGTACATGTGTAATTATACAGGACATCTCCATAGTGGACATATTGTGAGAGACTGATTATATGTCCCTCCTTCCTATCCCGCCCCCCGCTTGTTCTATTCTCTACCCTGACCCCGTCCCTTTACAGAAGTGTGTGCTTCCAGCAGCCATCCCCCCACTCTTTCCTCCCCTCCATCATCCCATCTTCCCTAAGCCAAATTCAATGAGAGTAAAGTTGACCCTTTCCCTTTTGCCTTCCTGTTCTTCCCCTCCATTGTAACAATTATCTCTTGCCTCTTCTATATGGGATGATTAAACCCATTTTGTCTCTCCTTCTCTCCTCTCATTCTAATCCTCTCCCACCTCAGAATTTCTCCTTTTAAAGTATCATCCCTTCCTATTCAACTGATCCTGTGTCTTCTATGTACTCATATACACACACACTCAGATATGTATTCATACACATAAATACCCTCCTATATAGACATATATGTAGGTATATGAATATATACATTTGTATTCCCTTCACCTATCCTCATATTGAGAAAAGTTTCATAAGTTACTATTATAATTTTTCCATATAGGTATGTAAATAGTTCAACTTTGATAAGTTCCTTATGATTTCTTTCCCATGTTTACCTTCTCATGCTTCTTGTGTTTGAATGTCAAATTTTCTGTTCAGTTCTGGTTTTTTCAGAAAGAATGCTTGAAAGTCCTCTACCTCACTGAATGACCATATTTTCCCCTGGAACATTATACTCAATTTTGCTGGGTAGGTGATTCTTGGTTTTAATCCTAGCTCCCTTGATCTCTGGAATATCATATTCCAAGCCCTTTGATCCCTCAATGTAGAAGCTGCCAGATCCTGGGTTATCCTAATTGTGTTTCCACAGTATTCAAATCACTTCCTCTTGGCAGCCTGTAATATTTTCTCCTTGATCTGGATAATCCAGAACCTGGCTATAACATTTCTAGGAGTTTTCTTCGGGAGATCTTTTTCAAGAGGTGATCATTGAATTGTTTCAAGTTCTATTTTGCCCTCTGGTTCCAAAACATCAGGGCAATTTTCCTTGAAAATTTCTTGAAGGATGCTTTCTAAGTTCTTTTTTTTAATCATGGCTTTTAGGTAGTCCAATAATTTTCAAATTGTCTCTCCTGGATCTATTTTCCAGGTAAGTGGTTTTTTTCAATGAGGTATTTCACATTGCCTTCTATTTTTTCATTTGTTTATATCTGTTTAATAGTATCTTAGTTTCTCATAAAGTCATTAACTTCCACTTGCTCCACTCTAATTCTGAAGGAATTATTCTCTTCAGAATACGTTTGAGATTCTTTTTTCCATCTGAAAAATTTGACTTTTTTTGGTTTCAAGACTTTATTTCTTTTAGAAGAAACCTTTTTTAATGCTGTTTCTTTTTTTGACTTGTTTATTTACTTTTAGTTTACAAGATTCAGTTACAGAATCACTTGAGTTTCAGATTTTCTTCCCTTCCTTCTCCCCTCCCCCCCATGGCAGTGTACCATCATGTATGGAATCTGTAAACACTTTCACCTTTTACAATAATCTGGTTGTGTAGAAGAGTTGTAACCAATGGAGCAAATAATAGGGGAAAAAAAGAAACATAACCAGACATGAAAAAGAACAATAGCATGTGTTTCTTCAGTCTCCATTTAAACTTGGGTCTTTCTAGATCTTTCTCTGAGTATAGATATCTCCTTCCATTCCGAGACTTGTAGAGCTGTCTTTTAACTGTGTGTTGCTGAGAGGAGTCCAGTTTATCAAGGTTGGTCATCATACATATGATGTATGTGTGACTGTGTACAAATTTTTCCTGGTTCTGCTCTTCTCACTTAGCATCAGTTCATATAAGCCTCTCCAGGTAATTATGAAGTCCATCTCCTTCCAATTTCTTATAGCACAGTAGTATTCCATGACATTCATATACCATAACTTGTTCAGCCATTCCCCAATTGATGAGGAACCCCTAAGTTTCCAGTTTTTTGCCACCACAAAGAGAGCTGCAATAAATATTTTTGTACATATGGGTCCTTTTCCCACTTCTATGATCTCTTTGGGATACAACCCCAACAGTGGTATTACTGGGTCAAAGTGTATGCAATTATTTATAGCCCTTTGGGCATAGTTCCAGATTGCCCTCCAGAATGGTTGTATCAGTTCACAGCTCCACCAACAATGCATTAGAGTTCCAATTTTTCCACATCCTCTCCAGCACTTGTAATTTTCCTGTTTTGTCATCCTAGCCAATCTGGCTGTGAGATGTGGTACCTCAAAGTTGTTTTGATTTGCACTTATTTATTTATTTTTTTATTTTATTGACTTGTTTGTTTACTTTTAGGTTACAAGATTCAGTT
>JAQQSW010007861.1:0-13604 GCA_028646575.1 Pseudocheirus occidentalis
GGGAGGTTCAGAGGATCCTGCTTGAGCTTTTGAATCAGATGGATGGATTTGACCAGAATGTCAATGTTAAGGTGATCATGGCCACAAACCGGGCAGACACTCTGGATCCTGCCTTACTTCGACCTGGCCAGCTTGACCATAAGATTGAGTTTCCATTGCCTGACCGTCGACAGAAAAGATTGATTTTTTCTACTATCACCAGCAAGATGAACCTCTCAGAGGAGGTTGATCTGGAAGATTATGTAGCTCGCCCACATAAGATTTCTGGAGCTGATATTAATTCTATCTGTCAGGAGGGTGGAATGTTAGCAGTTCGTAAGAATCGCTACATTGTGCTGGCCAAAGATTTTAAGAAGGCATACAAAACAGTCATTAAGAAGGATGAGCAGGAACATGAATTCTACAAGTGACCCCTAATTAAGTCCAGGGGCTTCTTCTGTTTTACTATCCCCAGGTACCCCTACAGCTCCCAGGGCCAGTCCCTTTCTTTCTCCATGTATGGAATTCTTTTCTTCAATAAATGTAGTAGAATGAATCCACAAAAATAAATAAATAAATAAATAAATGAATAAATAAATGAATGAATGAATAAACAAATAAATAAATAAATAAATGAATGAATAAATGAATAAATAAATGAATGAATGAATGAATGAATGAATGAATGAATGAATAAATAAATTCCTGGGACCACATTTATGCATTGAGTATTCATGTGAGATTGATTTGGGGTTCTTTTGGCTGCCAAATTATTTAGTTATACCTCAAAATGGCTGAATATTTTCAAATAGTCACAAATTCAAAATTTTTTTTAAAAATTTCAGTGAAATTTAGTATGTGATGAGAGGTTATAGAAATGTTATTTGTACCAGGTTTTTATAGTTCTTAGAACTTTTCTTTAGCATTTGGTGATTATGTATGACTTGTAATGTTTAAAGAAAATTACTTCCACAATTATTCCAGAAAAAATATGCAAAGTAAAAGTATATATCAACTATTTCCCAATTATTTCCATTATATTTTCCCTACAGAAGAAATTTTCATCGCAATATGTAATAAAATCATAAAATATTCTCAGTTGTTAAAAAGCTGTATATTGACATTAAGTTGATAATCCTCTCAAGTCCTGGGTCTTTTTCATCCCAAATATTGTCCATCACAACTATCCCATTGTGTGCTACAATTCATTTTTTTACACTCAAGACAAAGACTTTACATTCACCCCTATTAATCTTCATCTTATTATATTTGGTCCATCACCCTAGATCATCTTCATCTTTGGGGATCTTGATTTTGTCATCTAATGTATTAACTATTTTTCCCAGGTTTTATCACCAGAAAATTTGATGTGTGCCCGCTATGCCTTCGTCTAAGGTCATCAATTAAAAATTCTGAACAGACCAGAGCAAGGACAAATCCCTACAGTACTACACTCTTTCAGGGTGATATAAATCCATTAATCATTACTTTGACTTATTTGGATAATTATTCTACTCCTCAATCTATGCCAAATATTTTCTGTTTCAACCTTTTCTCCTCACTTGTACATATCTACTGACCACAGGAAGAACAGACAATCATTATTGACAAAATATGTACATTTTCACAATGATTTCCATGCATTGTCACTGCGCCAAACTCTGTAGCCTAGAGAAATGTTGGATACTTTGGCACAAAAGCAGTAATCATATTGTGGTTCAGTTCTTTTACTTACCTAACAACCTCTACCCCACTTCCCAGCCTAAATGGCTTCTAATGTCTGGTCCTTTGAGGGTCACCTTGTACCCTGGGGAGCAATTTTCCTTTTCGCAAACAAAAAACCAAAAAACAAGAGGATGCAGTTCATGCCTGATCACATATTCTGGGTTGTACCCTTCAGCATCAAAAGTAACAGCTAGAGTCAGGTGTCAACCAAAGTCATCAAAAGAAAAAAAGTAAGAGTGCAAAATGCCTAAACTTATCATTCAAGTTTTCTCCATGTTGTACCCTGAACTAAAAATCCCAGATTTGTCTTATTAAATCATAACTTCCCTCCATCTGTGCAGGAATCTTTTTATTCCACTGGGAGTTCAGTATTTCAGCTTTAATCAGGCAGCAATTTCTGTGGGTGGTTCTTTCTTTTTTTTTTTGCTTTTTTTTTTTTTGCTTTTTGGAGGGCAGTTGGGGTTAAGTGACTTGCCCAAGGTCACACGGCTAGTTTTGTGTGTGTGTGTGTGTGTGTGTGTGTGTGTTAAGTGTCTGAGGCTGGATTTGAACTCAGGTACTCCTGACTCCAGGGCCGGTGCTCTATTCACTGCGCCACCTAGCCGCCCCCGGGTGGTTCTTTCTTAACCAATACTACTCATAGTTTATATCACCTGTTTTGTTGTTCCATTAACCATTAAGATCTGAATATGCAAAGGAATCTAATAGAAGGATTTTGTCTCCTTTATGGAAGACCTAAGTTGGATTTCTCCATCACTTAATCAAAAAGGTTCTAGACATGGAGAACTGGATTCAAATTCCAGATTTGAGAAATGTGGGACCTGAGAAACAAAAATAAAGGATAAAAGAAAAATGAGTAGTGAAATTTTTAATAAAAAAGAAAAACAAGAGAAATAGGAGTATCAAGTATGTAATTCAGTTATCTTCTTTTTAAATTCTATTTGATAGAATAAAAACCTACAGGTGTCCCAAAATAAAAAGAGGCACTAGAATCTAAATAGGCCTAAAAGGATTCCATGGCCAAAACCAGAAATACTACATGAAATAATTCAACATTTGTATTATTTCTTATGAATTGTGGCACTGTCATCTTGGAGGAATGATACTTCAGTCACTGTACAATAGCAAGTACAATATAAATCTATTATTACTTATTGGCATATAGTATGAAATAATGGTCCTGAGGAAATGGATCTCAGCATATTCAACATTAGCTATTATTTATAAGGTGCCTTGCTAGGCTCTGGGGATATAAAGATGAAAAATAACAGTCTCTACCCCCAAGGAACTTTGTCTAATCCAGCACTAAGGAATGTATAAAAATATTAATTAACTAAGTGAATAGGAGAGGTCAAACAGAGGGATCAGAGAAGCTTAAGGAATGAAGAACCAACTCTGCCTAGCTAAGGGGATCTATCATGAAAGAAGTAAAATCTGACCAAGGCCTTAAAATAGAGAGAAGGTTGTCAGATGGGGGAAGAATACATTGCCGGTATGTAAAATAGTGGGCATAAAGGTATATGACTGGAAGAGAGAAGAGAGATACAAACTTTAATGGAAGTTCACAGTAGGCATCATGTAAAATTGTCTGAGACCCCTGGAGTTTCACAGTGGGTAATGAGAGGACAATGGCATCATGGAAACTATGAAGGCTAGAGAATTGAAGGAATAATAAATAGGGAAAAAATAAAAACAAAGGGGCAAAGGGAAGTAGAGGCTAGACTTCACTTACTTAAACCAAGAATTGACTCTATTTCCTGCTATTTCTTCCATTTTCATTAGCAAATCATTTCCCCTCCATTGAGGTATAGATATTTAGGAAGTAAGACATGTGAAATATAGACTATAGAATAAATGTAGAGGGTAAATGTGTTTTATGACCCATTCAACAATTTGAACATAAAACTTAATTTATAACTCCAGAATATCAAGGAAAGGATGGGTCCAGTAGAGAAAAGATTTCTGTTGTCTCCCAATCTCAAATTTTGCCTTTAAAAACCATAATGAGGAATATCAAGTAGAAAGGCTCTCTGTGGTAGTAGGCTATGAAACTATCAAGCAATTAAATTCATAATTTTTTTTCTAATGGAAATTATTGAAGTTGGACAATTCAATAAGGATTTAAAAAACTTGATGAATTAGCATTATTTGATGATATATATATGTGTATATACGTATATATACACATATATATATATACATATGTATGGTGAAGCCTATAAAAAATTAATCATACTGTATTCTATATTGTGCCCCTATTGATTTTCAAAAGATCCAGTTAGTTTTAAATATTTAGTACAAAATTTCCCAACATAGTATGCTCACGGTTGCCTTTTCTTTAATTTGCAAGATTGTTATCCTTAGCAGTATGAAACCTGGTCACAGAAACATAATAGTAAATCCTTTCTAAAAATAAACTAAAATAGTCCTGTTCAAAAGAAAATTATAGGTTTTGCAAATTACTAAAGGAAAGAAGGTAGTGGTGTCCAGGATATTTTGCTTCATATAAAGACACTTTCTTTATCAGATTAGAAGGAAATAATATCTATTAACTGAGAGATGGAGTACAGTGTTTCAAATGAAAAATGACATAGGAAGCTGCTGCACCAGCTTCTTTTCTCTCAGCTTCATAATAAGCCATATCTGCATATAAACTATAGTTTGTTCGTTAACATCAACAGATATTTATTGAGAGCTTGTTACATAAAGTATTGTTCTGAGCAATGTCCAGCTACCAGAGAATCATATGACTGATGGCATCTTTCTGCTGGGCACTTGGTTTCTCCCCTCAAAGAGCCTATAGTCTCATTAAGGATACAAAACATAATCAGATAAAATCAGATGATATTGGGGAAGTGTCAAAAGGAGTGGTACAGACAATATGCAAAGAAATAACACATGACAACTTGTGCTTAGTTGGAGTATAATAGGTGCTCACTGAATGTTGAATGATTGAATGAACAAATGAATTAATGGATTTGAAGTCAGACTCTGGGTTTATATCTTTGTAACCTTCTTCTCTGAGCCTTGGTTTCCTCATCTGTACAATGAAAAGTCTAGATGAAATGGTCCCTCTTTCTCTTGCAGCTCTAAATCTATAAACCTATGATCTTATGAGTTCAGAGGAGGGGAAAATGTCTGAACTTGGATCGTGGAGCAAAGTTAAAGAAGGCATAGGATTTGATCTGGGCCATGAGGAACTGATTAACTTTGGATAAACGAAGAGGAAAGGAAAGTCTAATCTGCATTTACAAATCTATATATTTCTCAAGAATAGATTGTCAAAGGGTTACATAATTAAATAGGGGATGGCTTTCTGCTATGCACAAATATGAACCTAAGATGATAAACCTATTTCATTCAAATGACTTGGACATTTGACTCTGACCTGGAGTTGAGAAGCGGCCACAGCCTGCATGTGTACTACACAGGCACAAGTTCAAGATTGCTTCAGATCTCTTTGAATTTTCTAACACCAATTCTTCAAAGATAAGATAAGAAAGTACTCCTGTTTATTTCATAGGATGTCATTCCTTTATACTTCTTCAGAAAATTTTTGAAGGGACTTATTAATGCATTCTAGGAGTGAAGTAAGAAATGGGAATTCTAATCCACCACAAGATATATACTGCAAATCTCATGTCTTTCTTTGAACCACAGAAGGGGAATATTATGAAATTTCTTAATCAAAAAGGATGGAAGAAAAGCCAGTTATATGTGAAGTTGAGAGGTCACCTTGTGGTATGTGAGAACATCACAAGCACCAACCTGACCTAAAATATCTCAACAGTCTCCAGACTCTTCAGTCGCTATTTTGAGCAAAGGATTAATTTACCAAAGAGCTTTTGTTAAAATACACAGGCATTTGTAGGAGAAAGGTCTCTTTTACACCCATTGATATGGAATCTGGGCTCCAGGCCCATCATATTTTATTGTGCTTCAAGGTAACTTAACATTACTGCAAAGGCTTATGGGTAGTTATGATATTGTTTCCCTGAAGAAATCATTGGTCAAAGAAATTTTCTTTCATGTCTCTGAGCAAAAGAATGGAGAGTTTCTGCTTGGCTTGTAGTGCTTGTTCTCAGAACGTCCTAATAACACCTCAGTCACAGTGGCCTGATAAATATACCTTCATCAGTCTCCCAATCCCATATTTTATACGACCTCCTTCACTGGAGGGGAGAGAAGGGGTGCCTTAATCTTTGTTTTGTTTTCTAAATACATTTATAAGATTACAAATTGTTAAGCCATGTTCATTTTGAAAGAACATGGCCATGACATTTATTTGTGTTTCGATGGTCAGGTTTATCCCTTGTGGCTGTAAGTAATAAAAAATTGCTTTGGCAAAGTCCAAAAAATAATGCAGAATACTGAGTCAATTCTTCAATGCTGTAATAGAGATTAGGTAGTTGACACTTCAAAGAGGACAAATCCTAAAGGAGTGAGGCAGTCCAGGTCAGTTTTGATGAAGGAAGAAGTTTGGATTCCAGAAGGTCCTAGGAAAGTCATCTGAGCAGGTGGCCAGGTATGACTGTGACAAACAGTTGTCCTAGGCTGTAGCTACATTAAATAGTGTCAAAGAAACACAAATTACTACTATGATAGGAGGAATTTCAACATCTTTGTCCTCAGTTTTCTTTTTTATTTAATCTTCAAATTAGCCTTAACAAACTCTTATGTTATTTTACAGTCAGCTACAACATATCACCTCACTGTTCTATTCACTACATTGTATGCTAATTCAATTCAGCAGAATATCATATATGTGTGTATACATATGCATATATATTATATGCGCATACATATACATGTGTGTGTATTATATACACATATATGCATTATGCACATACTCATTTAACCTTTTAGCAGCCTCAATTTCCTTATCTGTAAAATAAGTGTATTGATTAGATGGTTTCTTTGAATTCTATAGCTGGTTTGTGTTAGAGTTTGGTATATTGTTTCATTTCTTGCATTAGACTTTAAGGCCATAATACCAGGGGATATGCCTTGTCTAAATTTATATGACCTTTAGTGACTAATATAGTACTCTTCATACAGTAAATGCTTCACAGATATATGTTGAATTACAGAGCTAAATAGAAGCCAATATAAACAAAATATAAAATACCAGACAATATGATTAAATTCTAAAAATGTCATTGCCTACAAAGCTTCAGAACTTTAGTCCCAACTCTAGCACCTACTAGCCAAGTAACTATTGATTAGTTACAACTTCAGTTTTCTCATCTGTAAAATACGCAAATATTTCTACCACCCATTTCACAGAATGGTTTTGAGGAAAATTGCTTGTGAACTTCAAAATATCATGTAAATGGGAAGTGCCATTATACTTGCTTGGTACTGTATAATACTTCTTTGGCCCTAGATCACCAAGAGGCAAATACACACACACACACACACACACACATATACATATGTATACACACACACATATATATATACATATATAAATATGCATGTATGCATATATGAGTGTGTGTATATATGCATATATATGTATGATCATTTATTAAGAGAGGTATAAAGATGTACTTACCCAGGGTCTGAGAGGAAACAGATCATTAGCAACTGGGGAAAATAAGGAAAGGTTTCTCAGAAGAGAGGGTAGTTAGTATTTTAAGAATAGGTAAGAAGTCATCAGGTTAGGAAGAGGAGAGTAAGAATATTTCAAACATAGCTAACAACTGTAATGGCAAGGAAAATGGTACTTTGCTCCTTGTTTCAGCTTTTATAATGGCAAGCAAAGTAGTATTTAACTCCTTGTTTCAGTTATTCAAGTGCCTTTGATCCTCGACTGTGCTTTCAAGTCTTTGTTGGAAATAGTATATATTGTGTTGCCCTTAATAGTATATATTATGTTGGACCTATGGGAGTTTGGAGACCTTCCCTGACCTTAATAGGCCTAACAATCACATGGAGCCCATGGTGAGAGGAACTTGCCAAAAGAATAGTACAGGAAGGATGCAACAGCAAGGGTAGAACAGGAAGAAGCAGAGCAAGTAAAAGATTGAGCATAAGCTGGGACCAAGCAGAGCACAGAGAGAGAGAATGCTTATGATTTCGGCATTTTGTAGCACTCTATCTGTTGATCTGTCAGACAAAAGCTTTGTCTGTTGTTTTTGGAAAGAAGTCTTGAAAGAGGACCTTACTGCTTTTGCAGAAGTCCTGAGAGGTTTACTTCTGTTTATAGAAGTCCTGGGACTTTACTGCTGATTTGTGTTTGATTTCTTAGACAGAAGCTTTGTTGGTTTGTGTTACTTTGTTCTACAGAAAGTGAATTGAGATGATGTATCAGCAAGCACCCCAGCATACCCAGGGCAGCTTCTAGCACAGGTTCTTAGATCTGCTTTTCCAAAGGAAAGCATCTCAAAATGAGTTAACAGTCTCACTTTCATTAAAAAAAAAACATATCATTTACCTACTTCAGGGGGAAAAGTCAGCACTCTGAACTCCAGAGAATACAAACACAAGTTACAAGCAGACCAAGAAACAGATCAGCAGATGGGCTTCCAACCATCTGACCATCACATCCATTACCTATTCAAGTTACCAGAGAGGGAAGAATCAACATCTGGGTTTTTCAAACGGCTTGTACTGGACTAGTTCACCATGAGCTTTGATATAGAACAGGAACAATACGGAACAGGAGTAGAGAGCTGCCTACCTGTGAATCCAGACAACAGTCAAGAGTGAATCTAGGCAAGAGCTGGGAGTGTGGAAGAGGAACCAAGGAGTCTGGAAGTCAGATAAGGTGAAAGAACCTTTTCTTGGGTACTTAGTGCTGACTGATGAGATTATGACTTACTGTGACCTAAGGGTGGATGACATTTGTACTTTCTACTATCCTTTAAGAGGGTACTTAGTAGTAACTGATGATATTATTACTTATTTGTGACTTAAGAATGGATGGCCTTTGTACTTTCCACTACCCCTTAAGGATGATTGACTTCAGGATGATTACTCCTTAAGGATGATTGGAAGCTAGCTTCTTCTTAAGGATGAAAATATACTTCATTTGGGTACTTTATACTGATTGATGAGATTGTGACTTACTTAATGATATATTTTATTTAAGAACATATGGCCACCTTAGTAATAAGTTGTTATGTTATATTGTTTTGATAATTCTGCTTTAGTTTCATGAATGTTTTGCTTTAGTTTATTGCTGAATAAATAGAAAGTCACTATACTATATGATTAGATCCTTAAAGTGATTCACAGCAGCAGTCCTCAGGAGAAATATTTATGATTGGCTTTACAACAACATAAGTAAAGACAAGAATGTGGAAAAGTTCCTTATAAGGTACAGTGAAGAATCTAGTTTGGTTAGAACATAAAGTATATGGAGAGGAATAACATGAGACAAGAACAGAAAAGTAGAGTAATATTATATGTTAAGTCTCAAGTGCCAAGGAAAGGGATTTAAACTTTAGAGTTAAGATGAAGTCACTGAATTTTTATTTAATAGAGGCAAGCCTGAGATGACCAGATCTGCAAAAGAAAACTGGAAGATAAAAAATGGAGATTAAAAGTGGAAAGACTTTTCAGAGATTTACTGCAATAACCCACTTCAGTAACAATAAGAGTTGTCACTAAGGTAGTAAGAGTTGAAACAGAGACAATGGAACAAATCCAAGATACATCATGGAGGTAGAATTGCCTAGATCTGGTAACTAATGGGATATGAAAGGTGAAAAAAAGAGTAAAAGCACCAGGATTTTGAAAATGAAAGACTGGATGAATGTGATACTATTAAAAGAAATAGCTAAATCAAGGAGAAGAGGTTGGGGGTACAGTGAAATGCAGAAATGTTCATTTTAAGGTCCAGATAGCACATCCAGGTAGAAATGAACTGATTCCCCAATTCAAGCAGCTGGGTAATCTAAGTCTATGTATTAGGAGAAAGAACAGGGCTTCAAATGTAGATCTGTGAGCATCTTGTAGAGTCAAATAGTTGAGGCATAAGGAATAAATGAGATGGCCAAAGGAGAGAAGGAAGAGAAAAGAGAACAGGACAAAGAACAGGCAATAATTATTATTATAAGGCAATAAATGTCTACTGAATTAAATGCCTTTCTTAAGTGGTCATGAAGATGAATACTCAGTGAAGGAGGAATATAAGAAGTGATTAAGAAGATAATAAGAAAACTAGAAGAATATAGTATGTAAAAAGCTAAAGAAAAACATACAATCCAGAGAGAGATGGCGATTAACAATGTTAAGGAGTGGGCTAAAAGATGAAAATACTAGAGGGGAAAAAAGTCAAGAATTAGTGATTAGAAGGGAACTGAAGACCTTTGATGAACCAGTTTCAGTGATGGTAGAGACAGAATCCAGATTTTAAAAGTTGGAGGGGGACAATATTTTTTAAAAGTCTGACTAGGGGTCACACTTAAATGATCTAATGGTATTTAAGGGATGAGGAATAGTTGTTTTGTTCTTGTTTTTTTGAATGAGTATAAATGTGTTTCTAAGGAAATGGGAAGGAACTAGTGAAGAGAGAGAAATTGAAGATGAATGAGAGTAAGGTGATAATTACTGGAACAATCAAATGAATGATGAAATATGTGTTACATAAAACACAAGGAGACCAAAGGTAAAATTTGAAGATAACTAGGAACATTTTTTAAAACCATATAAAATTGTAGTTAGAGAATGCTCTAAATGCAAATACTACCACATTTTTTTCTCCTGAAGGCCACTGATAATAATTGATGCTTAAGAACAGGTAGGTTAGAGTCCTAGATCAACATAGGTCACTGGCACTACCTATTAAAGTATTTATTTCTCTTTAAATTGACTGTTCAGGTCCTATAGCAATAAATACATTAGCAATAGAAAGGTTGCAATTGGCTTAGATGTTTTGCTGTATTCTGAATATGAGGACTGATTATTATTCAATAATTCACTCTTGTAATAAACATAAAATAACTTTCTTTTATACCACTATGCCAACATGCAAAATTATTTATAAGAATTCAATTTAAAACCAAAATGCTCAACAATTTAGACCAAAGTCCATTTATTCTCACCCATCCTATGCAACTCTTGGCCATATTCTTCCTTAAATTCACCATAATTGGGGTATATCCAAGGCAAATTGCTTGATTTCTCTTGACAGCCTAAGAATACAAATGAAGCACTCAAGAGTGTCCAATCCTTCATTCTCCAGTTTCTTTTTCCCTCATTCATTTCTTTGAAGACACCCTTTGTTTTGGTTGCTTACAATCTCTTATTTGTAAGTAATGAGCTATAACTTGTACCCAACACATACCTCTCCGTTATCCTTTAGGTGATTTTTAGTTTCAGTTCTTAGAGACTATAGTGTTCATTAAAAAAAAATTAAACTGGGAAAGCATTGTTATTTAAAAGATGGAACTTTTTTAAAAGGAGATGCTTATAAGCATTAAAGAATTTTGCATTTTCCCAAAGGCAATCTAGCTCATTTTCCTCCTGTTCAATTCTGGACCAACTCATTATCCTTTTACGGTATCTGCCTAAGATGCATTTTGGTCTATTTGACACCAAGTAACAGACTTGATTACCTTTTTTTTTCCAGTTTTCCACTGAGTGTTATATGTGAAAAAGAGATGACATTACCAAAATAGGTTTTGGTGTTGTTGATCCCTGTTCTAATCTGGCTGAATTTTCACAAAGGTATTTTATCTCTTGCTACCCCAATTTATTCTCACAAAAAGAGATAATAAAGGGTAACAAGTATATTTTTCTCCACATCTTTACATCTACTAGAGTGTTCTATGAATAATAAATGTTGATTGAATCACCTATAGCGCATAAATGACCTGTCTCTTTGGACTCAGATTGGCACTTTTGAAAACTACGTTAACTATTTCAGTTGACTAAGGACCCTTGACTCAAGAGGAAAAGAAAAAAAAAACTTGGATTATGAGTTGAGAAAATGAATTGTATCTAACTAACTTTCCAGGAGTAGGATAATATACAGTAATATAGGATGGAAAATGAAACAAGATTAAAAGAAGCACAAAGATAAGACTTTAAGCCTGCATTTTGGTTTAGTTTCCAAAAAATGTGTTTTTGAAATCATTGTTCTCTGCTACTGAGCCACAGTCTTGGACTAATTTTAAATAGACGCTGACATCTAGCTGAAACCTCTGAATTGTTTGAATCTGTTCTCCAGTCTCTCACTCAGCATTGTGAAATCCCCAAAGAAATGTATTTCTCCCCTCTGACAATTCAAGTTAAATGCTTAGAGGATATTCAGATAGTCACTTTGCAGTAACAATAGCTATCTTCAAAAGCTTAGGCTTCTACTTATCCCCCTCCCCACCCTACTTCATTCTATAAAATAATCACACAGCTGACATAGCTAAAAGTAGGTCAGAAAATTAGTCTTTCAAAATGAAAGACTTTTCATTCACTCTTAGCCATAATGTACTGAGTTTGCAAACATGTATAAAAACACATAGATCAACTTGAAAATTGTGTATATATTTTTAAGTAGCTGTCAAAAAATACAAACATAAAGCCTCAAAACCACAGTTTACATGACAGTAGGAGGGAGAAAAAAACAAGTGTTGATCTGGTAAAGATGGTGAGTGTACGGAAGCAATCTGGATTATTGTTCAAAAGTTAATCCCTCTTACCTCAGTGGAGGGCTTAGGATTTCAGTTTTACGGAAAGAAATTAAGTTAATAATTGCTAAACAAATTCATCGATTTTGCCTGTATAGGTAAATAAAATGGGAATTATTTTGATGTATTGTTCCATGTAGACACCTAGAACAACTAATTCTGATCACATCTCTACTTCTTTTTATACTGTATTGATACAATCTCAGGATAACTAAAAGGGAAAAGACCTCTACTGGATAGACTCAAGGCAAAATTGTGAAATAGATGAAGTTTATTTTTTGGTGCTGTCTACTTCTTTCTAAACTTTTCTCTCCCTACCCCCACTCCCTCTCAATTTAGTACCTTCTCCTATACAAAGGCCAATAGTCCTATGATGTTTGGACTCTCACTGTCAGGGAAGAACACTAAGGAAGACTAAAGTTCTTCCTTGAACTCCCAACCTCCACTGTTCATCCCTAGCAATATTTTCAGCTTAAAAGAAAATACACAAAAGAATAAAAAAATCCAGTGGAATCAATTTCTAGTGGCATGAGCCTAGATAATGGAAGTGAGAGATTTTTATTTAGGTGAGCTTTCTCACTGTCCTTTATTCAAAGCGCATGTCTGTGATGACTTCCTTCTGAAGTCAGAGCAGAATCTAAAGATGTGAGACACTCTAAGGAGGACAATTTTATTTTGATGATGCCTAGGAAAGTGTATTTAGAGATGGATTTGGGCCTTTATGCTGGCTCCGCCATATTCCAGTGAGTTGCCAAAATGACGAACACAAAAGGAAAAAGGAGAGGGACGCGTTACATGTTTTCTAGGCCCTTTCGAAAATATGGTGTTGTCCCTTTGGCTACATATATGCGAACATATAAGAAAGGTGATATTGTAGATATCAAGGGTATGGGCACAGTTCAGCAAGGAATGCCCCACAAATGTTACCATGGCAAGACTGGACAGGTCTATAATGTTACTCAGCATGCTGTAGGCATTGTTGTAAACAAACAGGTTAAGGGCAAGTTTCTAGCCAAGAGAATTAATGTGCGTATTGAGCATATTAAACATTCCAAGAGCAGAGATAGCTTCCTGAAGTGGGTAAAGGAAAATGATCAGAAGAAGAAGGAAGCCAAAGAAAAAGGCACTTGGGTTCAGCTGAAACGCCAGCCTGCTCCACCCAGAGAAGCAATGTGAGAACCAATGGCAAGGAACCTGAGCTGTTGAAACCAATTCCCTATGAATTCATGGCATAAATGACTGTAAAAAAAAAAAAAGAACAATAGA
>JAQQSW010007862.1:0-13604 GCA_028646575.1 Pseudocheirus occidentalis
TGTTCACAGTAGCATTCTCTCAGGAATCTACTGCTGATTGGCTTTACAAGAGACCAGGACTCTGGCTACTGTGCAGCTGTCCTCAGCAAGATGGCTTGCCACCTTTCCTTCTCTGATGACTGCTCTGGCAGTGGTCACCACTTAGACTGTGTGTGGGTCCTGACATGGTCTGTGCTGCCGGCCCCGCAGCACTTCCAGAGGGTGGGTTGTCAACAGTGCTGATTGTCCAAGGCCCTCTGGTGGTACCAGAACATGAAGAAGGGGTGCTGCTTCTCTGTCTTCCTTGTCCAGAGATCGCCAGACCCGTTCCAGGGAGGGTCATCCTGGAACCTCTTCTTATCCTGCCTTTTTCTAACTCTATCCCAATGGTGGGGGTGGTGGTAGCCCGGCCAGTGGCACCATCAGAGCTGAATTCATAAGTGTTTCAGCATGCTCGCCAGGCCTTGCAGAGGCCCTGCTTTCTGTCTCCTCAGATTGGGCTTTGAGGGGTTATTGTTGTTGTTGCTGTTTTAGTGGGTGCTGATACACAGTTCTTGTTTATCCCCACTGAAGAGCTTTCCCTACTCCATCCAGCTCCTCCCTGAAGCCTCCCCTCACTCCCCATCCCATAGCCTGCTGTTTAGTAACTCAGTGATGTGCAAGGGAGAGGCTGAGTTGGGAAGAAGTTCACAGTGGGTGTCTAGGGTTGGAGGAGCTGCCCTGGGGCCCGAAGCTGAGCTCGTCTCTGAGGGTTCTCCCAGTACCTTTCACTGTTTCAGTGGGGCCTGTGCTGCTGAGGAACTTTCAGGTGAAGGTGTCACTGAGTGGCTAATATTTACTTTAGCAGATATAACATGTTAAGGCTTGTAAAGCATTTTACAAGAATTAATTTATTTGATCCCCAGGAATCCCATGAAAACTTTAAATGCTTGCTGTGTACAAGGTACGTGTACTATAAAATGTAATGATAATAATATATAAAATGTATGTTGCTATAACATTTGCAAAGCACTTGACTTATATCATCTCGTTTGATTCAAGAATGCTGTGAGATGGGTGCTATTTGTTATCCTGCTTTACAGTTTAAGAAACTGAGGCAAAGGAGGGTAAGCCCTTTGGCCGTCATTGCACAGCCTGAAGGTTTTGGAGGCAGCTTCAGCCCCAGAATCCTTTGGAGTAAACCAAAGCAGCTGAGCTGCTGGCTTCTGGGGCTCACCTTGGTGTATGTTCCATGGAAGCCTGGCTGCTCAAGCCCTTAGAGAGGACATTGGTGGGTCTGTGTTTGAGCCAGGTGCTCTGTTGAAGTTGGGACACAAACTGTCTTCAGAAGGAGACTTGGTGCAGAGACAGTTCAGGTGACTAGTCCAAGGCCACGGGTCTCCTATGGCTGTGGAGCCCAGACTCACAGCTCACACTTCCTACCCCCCAGCCCAGGAGTGTTGCTCATCCCATTGTGTATAAATTCTCCTCAGAGAACTCACCTACAATGTTGAGAGCTGCCTTCCAGGTCTCTGACTGACATGGTCAAAACAGGAGGATGGAGCAAGTGGGGCTGACTTGCTATCTTGGGCTCTTGCTAAGTGGAAGTTTTGCTTTTTCAAAAGTGAGTCCATCTGGGGGGGGTGACAGCAATATTATAGGGTGTCTTGCACTCAGACAAGTGCGATGGGTGGGGATTTTGTTTTTCACCCTCCTGTCTGATATTGTTGGCCATCACCATTTAAAACTAGGGAAGAACTTTCATGTCTGTCTAAGACTTGGCTTTCACGTGGCCAAATGTCATCTCTGCTGCTAGTCACGCTTTTGCTGTGGAGATAAGAACCACACCCCAAGAATTACAATCACCGCCATCCATGCACACACATCCTCATGCACACACACCCCAAGCACAGGGTGGCAGCAAGGCTGGGAGCATTGCTGAGGCTGATATCCATTTGTCACTGCAGAGGAAATACAAAGGAATGGGGAAAGTGAGAGAGACAGACAGATGGACAGATGCAGAAACAGAGAGAGATAGGCAGAGAGATGGAGGGAGGCACAATGAGGACATAGACAGGGCTCTCTTCAGCAAACACACCACCTGTCTCAAGACTCATGGCAGCGCATGGCTTCTGCAAATCCCATAAGTTTCAGATAATCTCAGAACCAGGCTTCAACTCACAGTTAATTATTATTGGAGCTGCTCATCTCAGGGTCTCAGTAATAAGCACACATTGTCTCAAACACTTACCAAGTATAGACATATCTATATTTTTCAATTTCATGCAATTATAAACCTGATTACATAAAAGATCCTATAATTGTGATCTTAATTGATGTTTTATTCCTCTCATTGATGTATATACGTTACGGTTTCCACTTAGCATCTTTGTTCCCTCACATATGCCATCCAAAATCTTCAAATAATGTGATTATTAATATATTAGTTTATGGTACTTATAGAATAATGGAATGTCAGAGCTGGAAGGGACCTTGGGACAGAGAATATTAGAACTGAAAGGGGCCTTAGGGAATAGAATGACGGATGTGGTTGGGAACTGAGGATGGAGAATGTTAGCTGGAAGAGACCTCACAATCGAGTTGGTCTCCAGCATCTTTTTACCGAGGCCCAGGGAAGGGAAGGGAGTCACCTGAAGTAATATAGACAATTTATTTTAGAACCAGGACTATGGCCTGACTTTCTGAACTCTTAGGCCAGGACTTAACCTCCTCCCTCTGTTTTCCCACCTGAATGCCAGTTCCAGAGAACTCTTCAAGGGCTCTTCTCAAACGCTTACCTTAAGATGACCCTCTGTGACAGGCCTTGTCATGGGCCCTTTCCTCCAAACTGCTCTCTCCGCCAAGAACCTCACTGCAGACTTAACAGAGACCATTCTGCCAATAGCTCCTTTTTCTCTCTTCTTCCTCCTCCTCATCTCACATGATGCAGGTGTCTTCCTTCATTATCTCTTCCTTCAGCTCCATTTCTGCTGAAAAGATGGCCCTTTTTTTACCAAGACCAGCCCTGCTACATGGGCCCTTGACCCCATCCCTCCTGACTTTCCCAGCAGATTGCTCTCTGTATCATTCCCGTTATTTCTCTTACTTTCAGTCTCTAAATATTTGCTCCTCTGATGCCTGCAGTTACTCCAGTGTCTCCCCTGTCCATCTGATCCTAGACTTCCTGCTAGATCTTTGTTCAGGTAATAGCCACTAACTATGGGCATACCCCAATACTGGGGGCCTTATCTTTTTGGTCTATATTGTTTCATTCCATTGGTTTATTATTTGCCATAGGTTTAATTATCATCTCTATGCAGAAGACTTGCAGGTCTATATATCCAGCCCTAGTGTCTCTCCTGAGCTACGTGTTTCAGCTTGCCTTTGGGGCATCTTGAACTCTGTCTTATATAAGCATCTCAAACTCAGTATAAATGAAGCAAAACTCATTATCTTTCCTTCAAAACCATACTCTCTTACTAACTTCCTTATTACCCTTTTTCAAATTTTAATATTTTATTTTTCTCAGTTATATGTAAGAACAATTTCTTCCTTATTACAATCAAGGACACTGTCATTCTTCTCTTCCGCTAGTCTTACAACCTGAGTGTCAATCATCATTCCTCCCATTTATTAAGTCTCTTGCTAAGTCTTCACAGCATTTCTCGTGTAAGTCTTCTTTCCTGCCCCACTAGTTCAGGACCTTACCACCTCTAATCTGAGTGACTCCAATGGCCTTCTAAAGTGGCTCCTGTCCCCTAGCCTGTCCCTTCTCCCGCCCTCCTCCACTCGGCTGCTAATTTGTTTGCTTTCTTAAGCAGTGAACCTCCCTTGACTCCCTCTTACCTTAAGGATCAGATATAAAGTTCTGTGCTGGGTGTTCAAAGTCCTTGACAAACTGGTCCCCTTGTCTTCTCGGTCTTCCTGCAGTTTGTAATTCATTCTTCCTTTCCAAAGAGGACCAGTGACATCATTCACAGATTCTGTGAGCTGTTATTTGTAATGCCTTGAATGCAAAGCACTCCCTCTTGGGCTCCATGCCTTTGCACAGACTGTTTCCCTTCCCTGGAGTTCTCTCATCTAGACCTTTGCCTTGGCGTCTCCCTGGCTTCCTTTGACACTCAGCTCAAGTGTGGAAGTCTTCTCTGGTACCTCTGGCTGCCGCTGCTGCCTTCCATCTGAGACCACCTTTCATCGACGCTCTTTATATACTTGGTTGTTTACGTGATTCCCCCATTGGGACGTGAGCTTCTGGAAGGCAGGGTCTGATTTTGATCCCTTTTTGGATCCTTGGTGCCTGGTTCCCAGGAAATGACTAGTAAATGTTTATTGACTGACTGTTAAGAGATAAGCGGGAGATCTGAGATTTGAGCCCACATGCCTTATGTCGTCACCGCAGGTTATTTAAGATTAAAGCACTGAGTTGGTGAACCCCTGGCCAGCTTCCCCACAGGAAGGTGTACAGGCAACAGTTCTGTTGTGGAACCTGGTCCTGGGGCTTTTTTTTTATCCATACCTGTCCTGTTGCCTTAGAGGTGATTTCAGCAGTAGCAGAGAGGCTCTTGGCCCTGAGTTTCCTGAGAACTAGTGGAAGGGAACATGGCCCTTGTGGGCTGTCTTCTAAAGTGGGCACATATGACTCAGGAGTTATATGCCATATTCATATGTGCTTAATAGGTGGCTGTAGCTTAGGGGAAGAGTGCTGGCCTTGGAGGAAGGAGACCCGGCATGGACTCTGGACTCTAAGTTATTTGCATCATCTGTAAGCTAAGGGGTTTACAGCTGCAGGTTAAATGTGAATGAATAGATAAATAAGCCTCCGAGGTCTTTAAGCTAATGAGAATGGGGGCCTTTCATCTTAAGAATAAGCAAAAAGGACAGGAAACATTTGTTTCTGGGTGAGGGCCATGGGGATCTGGGCTTGTCGTTTCATCAGTGTAGGGAGCTTTGACGGTGGAAATGCTCTCTCCCAGTACCGGTCAGTACTCTGACTGTGACTTAGCCATAGAGAGCTGTCTGGAGACACTGAGAGATTAAGTGACAGTGTGTGTTGGAGGCTGGCCTTGAGTCCTGGTCCTCCCAACTCCAAAGCAGGCCTTCATCCTCTACACTGCTTTGCCTTTTGTGGGGAGAAATGGTGGGTTAAGAATGACAGAATAAATTAATTTTTAAAACCATTTCTTATGCCTTTGCTCAGTGTCAGACCCTGTACTGAGTGTGGGCCTGCCCCTACCTTCCAGAATTTTAGATCATAATAGGGAGAGGAGAGAGCACCGGTATCCAGGAGAGGAAGGGCATTCTGGTCAGAAAGCTCTGTGATGGTGACCACGGAGGAGTCGCTTGGTTTGTCCTTTCCAGGAACAATGGCAGTGATTTGTGGAAGAGGAAGAAAGGAAGGCAGTAGCATATGTGTGCTCCCAGTTCAGATGGCAAGAAGTGAAAGCCAGTGTGGAAGGTGATGTATGTCTTGAGTAGGCTCAACAGAGAGGGTCTACAGGGTTTATTTTATTGTGCAGGCCTAGTGCTAGTGCAGCAAGGGCCTACGTCAGGGACACCCTCCAGGGCCTGACTTCTAGTAAGGGAGGTGGACCTCAGAGAGCATCTCTTCCAAACTGCTCCTGAGCAAGTATCCACTTGGGCACATGCTCATGTAGAGATGTGCCTTCTCTTGGGAGGCTCAGCCACCTGGAGGCAGCTTGATCCTCTCTGAGTCAGCTCTGAGTTTATTGGAGAAGAGATTTCCTAATTTAGAGATGGGGTAACTGAGGCACAGGAGTGACTTTCCAAGGTCACAGGTGGCTAAGTGACAGGCTATGATTGACGGGTGATGGATGAGTGTGAAGAGAAACATTAAGCCAATGATGTGAGTGCTCTGTTTCCTGCTGTGCTCCAGCTGCTAGCTACTGAGCGGTCGTGCGGTCGTGTTGTGGGGAGGACCACCAAATTACTAACAGGGTGTCCAGACACTCTCTCCTGGTCAGACGTTGTTGCTGCTCTTTGCCATCCCATGGACCAAAGCCTACTGGGTCTTCCTGTCTTCCACTAGCTCCTAAAGTCTGAGCTCATGTTCATTGGTCCCGTCTGTGCTCTTTTTGAGCCATCTCATCATCTACCATCCGCTTTTCCTTTGATCTTCACTTTCCCCCAACATTAAAGTCTTTTTTGAATGAGTCCTGTCTTTTCATTATGTGGCCAGAGTATTTAAGCTTTAGCCTCAGTATTTGACCTTCTAGTGAATAGCCTGAATTAAATCTTTAAGTATTGACTTATTTGATTTTCTTGCTGTCCAAGGGACTCTCAAAAGTCTTCTCCAGCACCACAATTCAAAAGCATTGATTCTGTGGTGCTCACAGCTTTCCTTGTAGTCTGGCTTTCACAGCCATACATTGCTACTGGAAAAACCAGAAGTTGGGCTATGTGGACCTTTGCCAGCAAGGTGATGCTTCTGCTTTTTAGTCTGCTGTCCAGACTTTCTCTGGCTTTCCTTCCAAGGAGCAAATCTTTTACTTTCATGAATGTAACGGTCATCTGCAGTGATCTTTGAGCCCAAGAATATAAAATCTGACATTGCTTCTATTTTCTCTTTCTCTCTCTCTGTTTGCCAGGAAGTAATAAGACTGGTTGCCAAGTTCTTATTTTTTTGTTTTGTCTTCAAGCCTGCTTTTACACTCTCCTCTTTCACTCTTGAGAAGAGGCTTCTTAATTCCTCTTCACTTTCTGTCATGAGAGTAGCATCATCTGCATAGCTGAGGTTGTTGGTGTTTTCCCTGTTTCTCTCTTACTTCCAGCTTTTGATTCATCTAGCCTGGCATCTCGCATTATGTGCTTTGCATAAGTTAAATAAGGTGACAATATACAGACTTGTACTCCTTTTCTGATCTTAAGTCAGTCAGTTGTTCCATGTTTGGTCCTAACAGTTGCTTCTTGACTGGAATATATGTTCTTCAGGAGGCAAATAAGATGGTCTGGTTCTCCCATCTCTGAGGACTTGCCACATTTTGTTGTGATCCACAGAGACTTTAGTGTAATCAGTGAAGCAGAAGTACATCTTTTTTCTGGAACTCCCTTGCTTTCTCCATAATCCAGTATATGTTGGCAATTTGGTCTCTAGTTCCTCTGCCTCTCTGAAAACCAGCCTATTCTTCTGGTAATTCTTGGTTCACATATTGCTGAAGTATGGCGTGTGAAATGAATGCAATTGTTTGGTAATTTGAACATTCCTTGGCATTGCTACTCTTTAGGATTCGAATGTAGACTGATTTTTTTAGACATCATGTTATGACTCATCCTCAGACAGTTCCCTGTGTGGAAGCCAGAACATCAGCCTGACTCCTCCTATGTGGCAAATTGACTATTCCCCCCCCACCACCACACCCCAGAGAGAGGACACAATGTCCAGAGCAGAGAACACCCTGGCCTTGCTTGGTTCAGTCCTGATCTGGTCGCTGCAGACGCTACATTGTAGGAAGAAGTTCAGATTCCAAGACCTGAGCTCAGTGCCCAGCTTGGCCACTTCCTCGAGGGGCGGTGTGGCTTGGGACAAGCTTTTCCTGGGCCTCAGCTTCCTGACATGAAATCCCCTGGGCAGATGGCCTCTGAGGTCCTACTGCACACTAATCCTCTAAGGCTGGAATCCTATGCCACAACAATCAGGAGGGGAAAGGCCTTGACACCACCTCCCTCGAGGATCAGCTGAAGGAGTCAACAATTTTCCCTCAAGAAGAGAAGTTCAGGGAACATGGGGGATCAGAGGACAGTGTCATGTTCTTCAAGGATTTGAAGGGTTTCAAGACTGTCCTGTGGAATATGAATCAAACTGTTTTTTTTTTCACTCTGGTGGAATAAGACCCAGAATGATGGAAGTAACAAAGGTCTGAATGATAATGAGATCCCTGATACAGGCTGGTGGGTGGGGGACAGAGTGAACAAAGTGAGACAACTGGGGGCAGGGTTCTAGTCTTACTGCCCAGCTCTGGGTGGGCTCGATGACTTCTGAGCTCCCTTCCAGCTCAGAGACTCTGCTCTTACTGGTGTTTTCCTTGGAGGTATCCAGTGTCCTGGATACTAGAGTGCTGGGCCTGGAGTCAGGAAGGCCTGGGTTCCAATTCAGCTTCAGACACTTACAAGTCACCACACCTCTGTTTGCCTCAGTTTTTGCATCTACAAAATGGGGATCATAATAGCGTCTGCCTCCTGGTGTTGTAAGGATCCAATGAGATCACATGTGGACGGCGTCTGGCACGTAAGTAGGTGCTACAGAACCGTTGTCATTACTGTCTGCACAGGTTCTCCCTCCTGCCTCTCAGCTCCCAGGTGTAAGCTGGGGGTTGGGGGCTTGTGCACAGCATCACTGCATTACACTTACACATGCACAGATTCGCTCTTTGGCCTCATTTTGGAGATGTGACATGCACCTGGGGTGACCAGACCCACATGTCCCAAAAGATTCTGAAACCAAGAGAAAGAAAAGTCGTCTAAACTCCTTCAGTTGGAGGCTTGAACCTGGACTCCTTTGGCCAGCAAGGCCCGCTGCCGGCTGGGGGGAAGCCCTGAAGTCATGCCCAGGGCAGATACTGGGCATCTTTGCCCGCAACAAGCAGTCTTAGTACTTTGGGCATGCATGCACTAAACACTGAGGCAGCCTTACTCTTGACCCATTTTCAGCTAGTTTTACAGATGGGGATTTAGAAAAATACTGTGAATTTGGAAGCTGTGGTGTGAAGTGCTGGAAAGAAGACTGAATTAGGACTCGGAAGACTGGAGCACTAGTCCTGACCCTGCCATTTCTCTCCCTCTGGGCCGTGGGCGAGTCAGCTTCCCTGGTGCGGCCTGCGGCTCATCCTTTCTGAAACAAGGCCACTGACCCAGGCGGTTTACATGATTTCTTCTGACTTTGGCTTTCAGTATCTCGTGTTTCAGAGTCCTCTTAGATTTTATTTTCTGGGTCTTACTTTGCCTTACTTTAGTAAGGGACCTTACTGAGGTCTCTCCTAGTGTTGACCCTGCAGATTCTGTGCTCTAAGAACCTCCCCAGCTGTGACATTGTGTGTCCTTAGGGTCCACTTGACATTCTCTGTTATGGGCCCTTCCACACTCTGACATTTTATGTTCTGACGTCCCTCATACTTGTATATTAAATGCTTTAAGGTCTTTCATAGTTCTGGTATTTCTTATTCTCAGGCCCCTCCCAGCTCTGATGTCCTCTGTCTGATGTTCTGAGGTCTTGCTGCCTGCTTGCCAGCTATGATGCCTCCGTTCCAGGTTCATAGGGCCTTTCTAGGCCAGAGAAGTTAAGAAATTCTTGTATGTGAGGTCTGCCCTCAACCCCTCTGGGGTCTCACAAGGCCGCTTGGGTGGGCCATCCCCTCTTATTACCGGGATCAGCAGGGGGCCACCCTGTCACCTCTCACCCCTGTCCCAGTCACACCTCTGTGTTCCCCACACCCTTCATCTGTCCTTGCATCACTCAAGCCTCCCTGCTCCAAGGTCCTAAAGGGGGTGGTGAAGGCCTGAGCAGGCCAGGCCACCCCAGGTCATGCCCCAGTAGGGGCACAACTGCGGCTCTATTGTTTGGTGCTCCCTGTGGTGTGAGGCACACTTTGGGGATGAACACAGCAGTCTTGTTTTGTGATTTTTGTAGCTGTTCTTCCTTTCCTGAGGTCTTGTTTGTAGAACAGCCAGGAGGTCAGTGTCACTGGGATGAAGAGTAAATGTGAAGGGACTAAGGTGTAAGGAGACTGGAAAGGCAGGAGAGGGAGGGCAAGTTAGGAAGGGCTTTGGGTGTCAGCAAGGATTTTGTGTTTGACTGTGGAGGTCGAACCATAGGGAACCATTGGAGTTTATTGAGTAGGGGGTGACATGATCAGACCTGAGCTTTAGGAAAATCACTTCAGTGGCTGATGGAGGATGGAGGGGAGTGGGGAGAGACTGAGGCAGGCAGATTCCCCAGTGACTATTACAGAAGTCCAGGTGGGAGGTGATCAGGTCCAGCACCAGGGGGGTGGCAGCATCAGAGGAGAGAAAGGGGCGTATTTGAGAGATGCTGCAGAGATGAAATTGGCAGGCCTTGGCAGTTGTGGGATGGGTGTGTGTGTGAGAGCAAGGAGTCAGGGTGACTCCTGGGTTGTGAGCCTGCAGGACTTGGAGGTGCCCTCTGCAGCAGTATAGAATGTAGGAGGTGAGGGGACTTAGGGAGGAAGAGAATGAGTTCTGTTTTAGACATGTTGTCTAAACATGTCTAAGATGTCTCTGGTCCTTCAGTTTGAGATGTCTGAAAGGGAGCTGAAGGTACAAGAATGGACATCAACAGAGAGACTGGGAAGGAAAGGTAGCTTTCATAAACATGATGGTCCCTAAATCCATGGGAGCTGATGAGACTCCCCAAGAGAAGCAGAGAGGGAGAAGAGGAGAGGGTCCAGGACAGCCCTGAGGGACCCGGGTTAGATAAGCACTACTTAGCATGTAAGCTCCACTTGTTCCCATGCTTTCTAATTTTTTTTAATATTAAAGATGGGTATTCTGTTTTGTCAGTAGCCTTTTCTGCATCTAATGAGCTAATCATATGATTGCTTTTGTTATTGATGTGGTCAATTATGCTAATTTCCTGATGTAGAGCCAGTCCTTCATTCCTAGTGTCCCCACCAGTCAAAGTCCCTGCGCCAGGTCTTCTGTCCTCGCCCAGGGATCCTCACTCTGCCATTGCTGCCTCTTCTGAATTCACCAGCTTTGTGACTCTGGGAGAATTCCTGGGTGGCTGTCAGTGCCCAGAATAAAAAGGCTGGTTTGGTATGGATGGATGATTGACAGGCTGCTCTCCTTCCACTGCCTGTGAAGTGTGGAGAAGGTTTCAGTTACAGTTAGACCCAGTGGAAGTGAGTGGATCATCTGGGCCCTCAGACAGGCCAGGCAGCCCTTTGGAAGTAAATGACCCTCACAGGATCATCTCCTGTAGCTTATTTCTTTCATGGGAATGTGATCCCATTAATTGTCAGTGAAAACATTGTAAAGGACCCTTATATTGAAGGTCTCTTATTTCCCTGAACTCAGGTTCTGTGACCTAGTTTCTGATATGCAGGGAAGGCTTGCCTTGCCCTGCCCACTAAAAGACTAGGCTTTTGGGACCTTTGTTGGAGAGACAGGGTATGTCAGGGGTCAGTGAGTTACCCAATGTTCTGAGGAAGTTAAGAGGGTCAGTGGGGTTCAGGCTAGAATCAACCTTAGAAAGCATTTAATCAAATCCTATTAATTTAGGGAAGAAAAAACTGAGGGTGAGAGAGAGCAGTGCCTTGGCCAAGGTCACCCACAGGTATAATGGAGAGAAGAGAGCCAGGATTCCAGTCCACTCACTGGGCTGGTGACCCCAGAGCTGGCTGTCCATATGTTACTCTGACCCTTACGTGATGGGCAGGACTATACCATGAGTGGGATCATAGTTGATTCATTCATTCATTTCTCAGGTATTATATACCTACTGTGTACCAGGCCCCACAATACTGGTTTGGTCAGGTTTGGTTGAAAATCACTGATGAGGGGGAGTAGAAACAGGACTTCTGCCTGACTCTGGCTTCTACCTCCTCCAGTACATGTACACAATGACTAAAAAAACTTTAGAGCTACAGAACCCACAGAGTGACAGAGAGAAACAAAGCTCCTGCTGAAGGAAGCCTGGAAGGCTGGCAGAAAAGGTCCATGGCAGCATGATGGGAGCTGAGCACAGTCCCAGCTGAGCCACAGTTTCACCCCCGGGGAAGCCCTGACCAGCGGCAGCTGGAGTAGACTTCATGAAAGTAAATCACCAGCAGCTGTACCAGTTTCCAGACTTCTCAATCCACAAATGCCAAAGACAAAGTAAAAGATCAGTGTGGAACTTTGTTGAAACGGGTAGCATGATCCAGCTGCTACCCCTGGAGTGAGAAATGGAGGAGGTGTGGTGGTTGTAGCTGCTACTGCATGGCTGCTTCCAGAGCTCCTGGCATTCAGAGGTTAAGCACTCTTGCTTTGACCTGCTTGGATCTGGATCATGGTCTTGGGTGGTGGTCCTGGAGTGGGTGACCAGTGAGCCAGAGAGTGTGAGGGCTGTGGACAGGGCAACCATCCAATAGCTCCAGCAGCTGCAAAAATCGCAGCAATCTGGGACAAAGCTCTCTCCATTCTGGAAACAGAGTTCTACTGTGGCAAAGAGCTCAAAAGTCAGGTAATTGGCTGCCAATATGAGCAAGCAACAGAGGCACAAACAGACAGTAGTATCCTTTTTTGGGGACAAAAAGGATAAAGGCATGGAGTGGGAGAAATATATTAAAGTCAGAACTCTTGCATCAAAAGCCTCCAAGAAAAATATGAACTGGTTATAGCCCATGGAGGAGCTCAAGAAGGATTCTGAAAATCAAGTAAGAGAAGTGGAAGAAAAATTGGAAAGAAAAATGAAAATGATGCAAGAAAGTCATGAAAAGTGAGTCAACAGCCTGCTAAACTCTTAAAAATACACTGAAGAAAATAACATCTGAAAAAATAGACTAACTGAAATGGAAAAAGAGGCCCAAAAAGCCAATGAGGAAAAGAATGCTTTAAAAGCCAAATTTGCCAGATGGAAAAAGAATTTCAAAAACTCACTGAAGAGAATAACCTCTTCAAAATTAGATTAGAGCAAATGGAAGGCAATGACTTTATGAGAAATCAAGCCACTATGAAACAGATCCAAACAAATGGAAAAATAGAAGGCAATGTGAAATATCTCACTGGAAAAACTACTGATCTGGAAAATAGATCCAGGAGAGATCATTTAAAACTTACTGGACTACCTGAAAGTCATGATCAAAAAAAGAGTATAGAAATAATCTTTCAAGATTGAAATTATCAAGCAAACTTGCCCTGATATTCTAGAAGTAGAGGGCAAAATAGAAATGGAAAGAATTCACCAATCACCTCTTGAAAAAAAATCCCAAAAAGAAAACTCCTAGGAATATTACAGCCAAATTTCACAGTTCCCAGGTCAAGGAGAAAATAGTGCAAGCTGTCAGGAAGAAACAATTTGAGTATTGTGGAAACACAATCAGGATAACCCAGGATCTAGCAGCTTCTACATTAAGGGATCAAAAGGCTCAGAATATGATATTCTAGAGGTCAAAGGAGCTTGAATTAAAACCAAAAATCACCTACCCAGCAAAACTGAGCATAATACTTCAGGAGAAAATATGATCATTCAATGAAATAGAGGATTTTCAAGCATTCTTGATGAAAAAACCAGAGCTGAACAGAAAATTTGACTTTCAAATACAAGGAGCAAGAGAAACATGAAAAGGTAAACAGGAAAAAAAATCATAAGGAACTTGGTAAAGTTGAATGATTTACATTCCTACATTGAAAAAACGATAATTATAACTTGTTTTTTTTAATTGTTTAATTTTAATTTATTTTCTTGATTGTATCATTCATTTCCAGTTTTGAGTTACAAATTTTCTCCCCTTCTTTCCCCTACCCCCAAGCCCAAAACAGTGATCCCACCGTGAAGCCCCTCTCACAATCTGTTCCCTTTTATGTCCTCCTCCAACGCCCCTCTAACTTTGTAGTAGGGCAGGAAGGGTCTCCCTACCCCAGTCCCTGTATGTCTTATTTCCCAGTTGCATTTGATTGTATAGATTTAATTTCTA
>JAQQSW010007864.1:0-13603 GCA_028646575.1 Pseudocheirus occidentalis
CTGCCATCTTGGCTCCGCCCCCTGGTCATAGAATTTTTAAAAGCTGTTGACATACCAAAGTCTGATCTCTCTTTTGATCACTCTACATAATGCATTTTTTAAAAATAAGGGGCAAGGAAACTAAAACCTTGATCCTTATGATAAAATCATGAAAATTGTTAAGCAAGAGGTCATAGCAGATGTAGAATACTTTGATCTGAAATCTTGTGCTTTTGCTCATAATATTAATGCAGATTTTCTAGGTCATGAAGACCATCACATGAAATAAAAAATACATGAAGGATGACAGTGCCAGGAAATGATAAGGGTAACTGTACAACCATCTTGTAAAAGAAAATGATAATTTGGATACTGGATTGATTAGTTTTACTTTCTTAGTAATTTCATTAATAATCTAGAATTCCTTCTAGAATTGTCATAATGATTGCCATTCTACCATCTTTATTCATCAATTTGGCCAATACATCTCACCAAGAGTGCCTCCCTCATCATAAGCAGCTACTGGAGGAACCACTAGAGCAACTGCTCTCTGAAGCTCCCTGTTGGTCGATGTTCTCCACTCCACTTGCTTGTCAACAAAATCTAGCTGATGGGTTCCTTATCATATTCATTCTATCTAACTTCTGTTAAATGTCCAGGAGTGCTTAGAAGTGGGGCTAGATGTGTAGGAGATATGTGTACTGAGAGAGATTATCAGAGCACCATGTTGGAAACATGGAAAATGACAAGCTCAGTACTTTGATCCCTTATGATACTGCCCGGCTCTTAGCTACAAGGACTTAGGAGTTTCCTAGCTGCCTCAGTGGTTCCATATGCAATATTTCTGGTTTAACCTCTTTGCCTTTTTTCATAGGTGATCATTCAGATGAATACACACAATGGGTATGTGTGTGTGTGTGTATATACACACACAGACACAGACATATATAGTTAGATGTTTATGAAAGAGGAAGTAACCTCCTTTACCATTGCTAGGAATGCCTATTATAGCATATAACAGCTTCTCCAGCAGAAGGAAGATTGAGCTATAGGTGGAATACAAATACAATTATATAAGTATAGTGAATTTTTTTCTTGGCTCATTGAGAAGGTAGGAGTGTGTTTTTCTCTAACGCTATTAGTTCAACCCTCCACTCATTATATTTTCTTCACTGTCAGGTGCAAAGACCTAGCTCCATTGAACCACTTCATATAATTCAGTTTTTAGAAAATGATATTTATTTTAAAGGTATAGCAATAACAGAAGTACAAACATCTCCTTCTACCCCTCCTTAATACACTGTGGGCACACAATCCTTTATTCCACCCAGGTTTCTGGGTAGGGTAGGCTTACTCTTAGCACAGTTTCTGCATAGAATCCATCCCACAAAATTCACATCCAGTACCTATGGGCTGGGTCCTGAAGATTATTCCTAAAGGTCACTACTTGTTCCTTGTGTCATTAGTGTTGAAATAGATTCAGCATGGACTTTGTCTCCCAGATTCCAAGAGACTGACTACCTCAACCTTCCAAAACTCACAAGGTCAGAGACTTCAGAATAATCACCTAGAATAGCCTCATACTAAAATTCTAATTACTGTGTAACCTTCAGATCATTTTATTTTGCAAGCTTCTAACTATTATGAGAATACTACCCACATCCCTAGCCAATTACTGCTTTCTGCTCCTCCAGCCCCTGTGATCTAGGACTGAAGTCCACCTAAGCTAATGTCACTTTGTGCTGTTACCTCTTCCCATAATCTTATACCCGTATGGCACAACTCTGTGCCTCATTAGTCTACATCCTTCTTTGCCTTCTTGTTCCAGTATGCTCTTTGGAACCTCCACTGGATTGCAAACAAACTCTTCTTTATCCTCAGTTTCTCTCTTTTGTACTCTTCACCTTCTTCATTCTTATAGAAACCTAGGTTTCTTCTAATGACAATGCATCCCATGGTGCCTTCTGCCCTAGTTTTTTCCATTTTTTAGTTCTCCTGTTGGCCCGAGTCAGTGTTTGATGGCTTTGGAAATCCTGGAGAAGGATAAAATGGTTGTCCAGGACCAAACTATCTTGGGGTTTCCTAGATTAGGGGTTGTTCCAGGAAGAAGGTGAGTGTAGAGTCTATTCCTTTTCTGCCTTCTCTTCCTTCACCGATAGCTAGGTAGAGTTAAAATCTGCTACTTGTTGTGATGACATGCAGGGGTTGGGGGAACGAAGGGCAGGGGTGGCATGTGCAGACAGAGGCTAAGGGGGTCTCAAAGTATAATTGTATACTGGAGTGGAGCATGAAGGCTGGTGAAGGAGGGGTGCTTCCTGAGGACCTTAAAGATAATCATTCTCTATTAAAAATTCGTAAGGCTGTTGCCTTGTTGGTCTGCTTGATTTCTTGCCCTTTAGAAACAGCTGTAATCACTTACTCTATGGCATACAATTCCTATTTGTTTCTTATAAAGTTAGTTGGCACTGGAGAAAATGTCTAGACCTCCATCTTGTTGTTTGCATGATCCAGAAATCTTGTATTTTAAGGTGCAAAAGTTTTATTAGTTGTATTTAAGATTTACAGAGCTAAAGTTTGAATTCGCTTTTTAACAACTTCCTTTTCCCCATCAGCGTGGGGTGGGGGGAGCTGAATTATGAGACATATTTTGATTGTATCTCTAGAGTGGAGAGTCCCAGAAAACAGGCCTTCATTTCATGATTCATTCTATCTATGAGGGCATTGGTTAATGGATTCATTGCTCCTCAGTATGTGGTTGCTGAGATTTACTAAGCCAGATCCTCCATGTGGTACATCATCTACCCCCTTCCAACTCCCACCCCCCCAGGCTCACTGGGATCTATTCAGGAACACATGATTAATGTTTGTGTGGATCTTGTCTCCTGTACTACTTGTGCCCAAAAAACTGTGTGTGTATAAAGTGTTTGCACACTAATGTACATTTAAGTGGATGAGTAGAGCAGTTTGAGTTAAAAGAAACTGGTGATTTTTGGGGGGATGAAGTGTTAGAATCCTTTCAAAATGTAAGTTATCACACTCAACAAATGCATTTTAGAGCCATATTTCTATTTTCTTAAAGCAGTATGGTATACATAATATATTATACCCTAAGGGTTGGAAAGAATTCCCTTTATTGTACTAACACACTCTTTTGGGCAGTAGTCCAATATTTCTTATTTCTTGAGCACTGAAGGTGAATTTAGAAGTAGGCATGCTCTCTTTCCTAAAGGCCGATGATCTAACATTACATGGCATAATTTACATACTAGAAAGTAACCCTTTGCCCTACTGCTTTCTCCTCCCAAAACACAAAATAATACAATTCAACACAATGGAACCAAATTAAATAAAATACAATGCTAAAAAAATATACTGTGTGCCCAACTACATGAAGGAGGGTAACAAGCATTTATTAAGCACCTACTATGTGCCAGACACTATGGTAAGCACTTTGCAATTATTATTTGATCCTCATAATAGCTCTGTGAGGTCGTTATTATTATTATTCCCATTTTGAAGTTGAGGAACTCAGATTGACAGAGGTTATGTGATTTGCCCAGGGTCATACAGTTAAGAGGTGACTAAAGTTATATTTGAATTCAGGTCTTCCTCATCTAGATCCTGTGTTCTTGTATCAGCAAGCACCCTAGCATACCTAGGGCAGCTGCTAGCACATGTTCTTAGATCTGCTTTTCTAAAGGAAAGCAACTCAAAATGGATTAACAGTCTCACTTTAATCAATCAAACACATATCATTTACCTAGTTCAGAGGAAAACATCAGCACCCTGAACTTCAGAGAATACAAACACAAGTTACAAGCACAAATTCCAAGCAGACCAAGAAACAGATCAGCAGATGGGCTTCCAACCATCTGACCATCACATCCATTACCTATTCAAGTTACCAGAGAGGGAAGCATCAACATCTGGGTTTTTCAAAGGGGGTGGGGAGGGCCTCAATGGCTTCCCAGAGTCTTATCTGGCCAAATCACACAAGTCTTCTCAAAGAGAGCTCCAAAGCAAAACCTCACATTAGGGCATATATATAGCCTTCTCCTGGGTCAGAGAATGTCACAGCCCTCTTGACCCACTGCCCAATTACAAAGTAACAAGGTGCGGGCATTCCTGGAAAAAAAAAGCCTCCTGTCACAGACTCACATGACCACATTCAGCCTATTAGGGGGCAGAGTATACTTTCAAATCAGGGAAGATTCTCAGAACCGCAAGCCCCTTAAGCAAAGGGTCTAGGGGCAAGGAAGATCTTCAGATTCCCGTTACAGTTTTATCTACCTCTTCAGCCTGGAGAGACACAAAGTCTAGCTAGACTATAATTCTTTTCATAAAAGAATTTACTGCCTACAGAGTAAGTTTCTTTTTGCTTCTTGGATTTGAGCATTCATACAACAAAGAAAAAAAATCTTCATGCTCTTACTTCTCCATTCCCCACCCCGTAGAACTATAACATTTAAAACTGTCAGGAGTCTGAGCTAGACCTAGAAAGATTTGAATCATAGTAAGACATAACTAATTATGGTTGTGAGTCAAATGCTCTGAAATGTACTGAAACTTAACAGATACAGAATAATTAAATATATGGTAGTAGTTCAGGCAGAGGCTGAATAACTATCCATTTAAAATTCTGGAGCAGGGAGGTTGGAGTAGATGACCTCTAGGGACATTCAAATTCTAAGATTCTATTACTTTCTATTCATATGGTTCTCTATTTATTATAAGCATTTTGTAAAGCATTACTATTACGGTGTATTTATTAAAGCTGTTTTCACAAAGCTATGAGAAATGTAGACTATGAGATAAAGGTGACCCCATTATTTCACAGACAGAAGGATCATATTAATAGATCAATGATAATCATTTATTCCCTAGAACTCCCAGAGAATGTCACCCAAACAGTGACTCTCTGAGATTTTCAGATGATGAATCACTTTAAAGAGGTTATTGAGGACACCAGCCCTTTGCTCTCCATGGTTTCTGAGAGAGGGTAGAGGCATTCTAGTTTTTAAATGATGGTATATATAGCTTCAATATTTAAACCTCTAAATAATTAACCCCCTTATTTGGGCTATTGTCAAATAAACAGAAATTGAGCATCTCCCCACTCCCACCCTCTTAACTAGAGGACATTAAGTTAGTTTTTCCAGTTATAGGCAGAGCAAAGAAAGGAATAAACTGACAGAAACCTTGGAAGTCAATGCTCACAGTAAGCCCAAGACTTGTTGTTTAGGCAGATACTTTCTATAATCTAAAGAATTTAACTAAAGTGGATATTGCTTGCAAAAATTTTATTTCTTTTCCAGTTTTAGAGGCTTCTGATATACATTTCCTGTTGAATAATCTTTTTATTTGTTTGATTATTGTTATTATGTTTGAATATGGTTTTTGATTATTGTTTTTGTTATTATTTTGTTGTTTTTTTATTCTTTTAAAAATTATATTTTAGACTCAAATGCCAGAATGCAAACACAGAATAGTGAAAAGAAACAAAAAAAATAAATTTAAATATTGGAAGTTAAATACAATTTAAGAAAGAAAAAAAGAATGTCATGTGCATAGCAGAACATAAGATTCAAAATGTGTAACAATAAATTTTCATTTCAAGAAAGCCAATATGACAAATAATACACATTATGTTGAGAACCGTCTGTCTTTTCTTTGCTTCCTTTTAAGTTCTCTTTTATACTCTGCCGTGCACTTTTTTACATTGTTCTCACCCTCACCCTCACCCCCAGAAGGCTATAATTAAATTTGGATGTGTTTCTCTGTAGCTTTCTCTATATCTCTATAGGATATATAAATACTCTTATACATACATACATACATACACACATACATATATATATATATATATACACACACACACACACACACACACATACTTTTTCACATTCTCCTCCTGATCTTTGCTTTTATGTTTGCACATATCTCATTTCCTCTCCTTCCTGACTTCTCTACTTCACTTCTACCCACTACCTTGCCCTTCTATTACTTGCCTACCCCCCTCCAAGGATTGTTCCCCTATCCTTCCATTCCCATAAATCTAAACATCCTTCTATACCCCCCTTTTGCCCATTCCTTCACCCTCCCCTGTAAAAACCTCTCCTTTGTCTTCTCCTCACTCTACGCCCTACTATTTTACTTCTTTTGAATTTAGAAGACTTTTATACTCTTCTAAATAGATATGTATTGTTCCCTCTTAGAGCCATTCCTAAAGACAGTAGATTACTAGAACTAGCAGCCCCTCCTTCCCCATCTAATTCCTCTATATTGATTCTTCCTCTTGTACCTCATTTGTATAAAATGATTACTCTTTGTAGCTGTTCCTAAATGGTTTCACTTTTTAAATTCATAGCATACTCAGGTTTTCACCAGTCTTTCTTATGAACTACCCAATTATTAATAAGAATATTAGACAAATGTTTCACATTTTACATATATAAAAAGTAAACAGTCTATCTTTATTGAATCCCTTATAATCAGTCTTTGGTACGTACCTTATATTTCTCTTGTCTCTTTTATGTCAAATCTTCGATTAAGTTCAGCTTTTGTTTTTTTTTAACAAGGACTTGGAAGTCTGAGAGTTGATCAAATGTCCATTTTTTTTCCATTCGGGATTATGCTTAACTTTCCTGGGCATGATATTTTTGCCTAGAGCCCCAGTTCTTTCGCTCTTCAATATGGTGTGTTCCAAGACCTGTGGTTCTTTAATGTCTCCTCTGCTAGGTCTTATGTGATTCTAATTGTGGCACCAGCATATTTAAATTGTTTAATTTTTGCTGTTTTTAGAATTTTATCCTTGAGCTGAAGGTTTTTGAATTTGAATATGATATTCCTGTGAATTATCCTCATATGTTCTCTTTTAAGTGGTGATAAATTGATGTTTTTTCAATTTCAACTTTCCCCACTTATTTTAATGCTTCAGGACAATTTTATTTATTTCTTTTTTTTTGAGACTTTTTTTTTGTTTTGCTTTTTGGAGGGCAGTTGGGGTTAAGTGACTTGCCCAAGGTCGCATGGCTAGTTTTTTGTGTTAAGTGTCTGAGGCCGGATTTGAACTCAGGTACTCCTGACTCCAGGGCCGGTGCTCTATTTACTGCGCCACCTAGTCGCCCAATTTTATTTATTTCTTGTATTGCTATATGGAGATTCTTTTTTAAATCATAACTTTCAGTTCATCTGATTATTTTTATGTTTTCTTTTCTTAATCTACTCTTCAAATTTGTTGTTTTTCTTATAAGATGTCTCACTTTCTCTTTTACTTTTTTCATGGTTCACATTTTGTTTAAATATTTCTTGATCTCCTATAATTTTGCTGGCTTTACCTTGCCCAATTCTAGTTTTCAAGATGTCATTTTCTACCTTAAGATTCTGTGTTTCCTTTACTAATTGGCTGGCTTTCCTTTCAGAATCTTCTAGTTTTTCTTGGCTTAATCAATTAATTTATTTATTTCAGTTTTTCCTCCATTTCTGTTATTTGATTTTAAAGTCTTTAAAAAAATATCTTCTATGAATTCTTTTTGGGCAGGTAAACATTTGACATTTACTCTTTGGGATTTTCTTTACTTCAATATCCTCCTCTGAAGATGAACCCTGGTCATCTCTATTCCCATAATAGTTTTCTATGGTTGGATTCTTTCTCCTTTGCCTGTGCATTTTTAGTGGTAATAGCTTAATTCTTTTAAGCACCTCTAGCCCTGGGGCATGGGGGATAGTGCCTCTTGCCCCAGATCTTCAGTTTTCCCCTCTAGCCTGGATCCAAAGTCAAGCCTCCAACCTCCTGTAAGTGTCCACAGTTAGAGGCTTCTTATTCCACTGCTTCTGCCCTCACTGGATATGTTCTGGTTTCTTCTCATATCTGCCACTCTTCACAGACCCAGCTGGGTCTGGCATTCCTCACCAGCAGAGGTTCCCTCAATCTTCCCAGGCTCAGATGCCCAACTCCCTTAGCTATCTCAGGGGTAAAGTTTCCTTTGGATGGTGCTGAGACAGCCTTTCAAAACAACTAACCCCAGGACTTGTTCCTTGTTGTTTAAGTGGACCCTAGCCTGGAGGTGTTTACTCTTCTCACGGACCAAACCTCAACCCAGGATTTTTCTTCTATCTTGAATTGTCCCAGGAAGGCACCTGTTGTGTTCTCATTTTTATTTTCACCCACACTGTGTTTGCCCTAAGGTGCTATTTTATCTCTTTTGTGGGGGAAAATCTTGAGAGCTTGGAATTTTTTTTAACCTACTCCGCCATCTTCCCAGAATCCTGTTTCTTAAATAATATTTTATTTTTCTCCAAATTGCATATCAAGACAATTTTTTAGCATTCATTTTTATTAGATTTTGAGACTTAAATTTTTCTCCCTCTTGCTCCCTCCCTTCTTCTGAATGAAAATGATAGTCAATTTGATGTAGATTATACATGTGCTATCATGTATAACATATTTCCATATTAACCACAGTTGTGAAAGGAGGAACAGATGAAAAAAGAAAAAAACACAAAGAAGAATTAAAGTAGGTGAAAAAATACTCTTTGCTCTGTATTCAGAGTCCATCAGTTCTTTATCTGAGTGTGGATAGCATTTTCATTTCTGAGTCCTTTGTACTTGTTTTGGATAATTATTTTGTAGAGAACAGTTGAGTCATTCATAGTTGGTTATCACACAATCTTTCTGATATTGTGTACAATGTTTTCCTGTTTCTGTTCATTTCACATTGAATCAGTTCATACAAGTCCGTCCAGGTTTTTCTGAAATCTGCCTGCTCATCATTTCTTATTAACTATAGTATACCATTACATTCATATACCACAGCTTTTTCAGTCATTCTCCATTTGATGGGAAAACCCTCAGTTTCCAATATTATGCTGCCAAAAAAGGGCTGCTATAAATATTTTTGCACAGGTATGTCCTTTCCCCTTTTTTTTACTATCTCTTTGGGATGCAGACCTAAGAGTAGTATTGCTGGATTGAAGGGTATACACAGTTTGATTGTCCTTTGGGCATAGTTCCAAATCACTCTCTGGAATGGTTGGATCAGTTCATAACTCCACCAATAGTGCATTGGCATCCCAATTTTCCCACATCCTCTCCAACATCTAGCATTTTCCTTTCTATTTGTAATATTAGCTAATCTGATAGGTGTGCAATAGTACCCAAGAGTTGTTTTAATTTGCATTTCTTTAATCAAAAGGAATTTTGAGCACTTATTCATATGCATATAGGAAGCTTTGATTTCTTCATTGGAAAACTGCCTGTTCATATTCTTTTACCATCTATCAATTGAAGAATGACTTGAAGTCTTATAAATTTGAATCAGTTCTCTATATTTGAGAAATGATACCTTTATCAGAGATATTTTGCTATAAAGATTGTTTTCCAAATTTCTGCTTTCCTTCTAAACTTGGTTGCATTGCTTTTGTTTATACATAGGCTTTTTGTTTTACTATAATTAAAATGCTCTCTGTCTCATTTGGTCATGAATTCTTAACAAGATGCAGTTTCTTTCCGTATCTCTTTTTAATTAGATCTATTTTTGCTTTTACTTTGAGATCAGGATTTCTATCCCTGTGTGTTTTTTTTCTTCAGCTGAAGCATAATATATTCTGCTCCAGCCCCTCACTTTTACTCTGTGTGAGTCTCTCTGCTTCAAGTGTGTTTCACGTAAAGAACATTTTATAAGATTCTGGTTTTTGATCCACTCTGCTATCTAATTCTATTTTATGAGAGAGTTCATCTCATTCACATTCATAGTTATGGTTACTGTGTATTTCTCTCCAGCCTATTTTTCTTCCTCTTTGTCCTCTCTCTCCTTTTTCCTTTTCCCTTCTCACCAGTGTTCTGCTTTTATCTATAACCTCCCCCAGTCTGCCCTCCCTTTTGTCAGTTCCCCTCCCACCCCCTGCTTTACTCAATTTCCTCCTCTCTTCCCTGTCAGGTAAGATGAATTTCTATTTTCAGGTGATTGTGTATTTTATTCCTTCTTTGAGCCAATATTGATAAGAGTAAGGTTCAAGTGATGCCCATTGCCTACCCTCCTATCTTTTCCACTGTAATAGGTCTTTTGTACTTTTTCATGTATAAAATTTTCCCCATTCTGCCTCTCCCTTTTTTCTGCACTCGTGGTACTTCTCTTTCTCATCCCTTAATTATTTTTATGCTATCCCATCAATTTTACCTTTACTTATGCCCTTTGTCAATGTACATTTTAAAGAATTTTTTTCATTTTTTAAGAATTACAAGTATCACCTTCCCATGTAGGGATGTAAACAGTTTGGCTCTATTGAATTCCTTATGTTTTCTTTTCCCCTTTTACCTGTTTATGCTTCTCTTGGAGATCAAATTTTTGCCTTCATTCTGGTCTCCCTATGAAAATGTGAAACTCTTCTATTTCATTGAATGATCATTTTTTTTCTCTTAATGTATTAGGCTTAATTTAGCCAGGTAGGTGATTCTTGATTGTGGTCCTAGCTCCTTTGTGTTCTCGATTATCATGTTCTATGACTTCCATTCTTTTAATATTGAAGCTGCTAAGTCCTGTGTGATACTGATTGTGGTTCCTCAATATTTGAATTGTTTGTTTCTGGCCCCTTGCAGTATTTTCCCCTTGACATAATAGTTCTGAAATTTGGCTATAATGTGTCTTGGAGTTTTTATTTTGGTATTTCTTTCTTGAGTCAATCGGTAGATTCTTTCAATGTCTATATTGTCCTCTGGTTCCACAATAACAGGGCAATATTTCTTGAAAGATGTTGTCTAGTTCCTCCTTTTGATTGTGGCTTTCAGGAGGTTCAATTATTCTGATGTTGCCTCTCCTGGATTGATTTTCCAGGTGAGTTGTTTTTTCCCATGAGGTAGTTGACATTTTCTTCTGTTCTCCTATTCTTTTGGACTTATTTGATTCTTCTTGTCTCATAGAATCATTAGCTTCCACTTGCCCAATTATAACTTTTATGTAATTTTTTCCCTGAGTTAGATTTTGCACTTTGTTTTCTTTTTGATCAATCATACTTTTTAAGGAGTTGTTTTATATAGTGGATTTTTGTATTCCCTTTTCCATTTAGCAAGTTCTATTTTTTAAGTGATCATTTTCTTTTTGTAAGCTGTTGACTCTTTTTTCATAATATTTCTTTCATCAGTCATTTCTTTTCTCAATTTTACTTCTACCTTTCTTATATGATTTTAAAATTTCTTATGAGCTCTTCTATGAGTTCTTTCTGAACTTGAGAATACTTCCCATTTTTCTTTGGGGTTTTGCCCATAGGCATTTTGACATTGTTGCCTTCTTTTGAATTTGTGTCTTGATCTTCCCTGCCACCATAATTACTTTCTATGATCAGATTTTTTGGGTTGTTTTTTGCTCATCATTTTTTGGCCTTTTCTATTTCTTTTGAATTGGAGTTCTACTCCCAGGGTGGAAGGTGCACACACACACACACATACACACACACACACGTGTATTGGGAATGTGTGTATGTGTATGGGAATGTATTGGGTATGTGTATGTGTGTGTGTATTGTATTGTATTGTGTGTGTGTGTGTGTATTGGGAATGGGAAGGAAGCATGGGACCTCAAATCTGAAGTCCTGGGTTTACACAGCAGCTTTGTCATTCACTACCTACATCTTGGGAAAGTGATTTTATTTCTGATTGGGTTGGATTAGACAATGGTGTAATTCTATTATGTAGTACTTAGTATAGTGCTTGGCACGCAGTAGGATCTTAATAGATGCTTATCGACAGCCTGGCTGATATCTTATGATTGCATAGAATTTTATGAGACTGGGACAGACAGTAAGGGTCAGTGGAAAAGGCATTAGATTTATACTCAAGGGACCTGAATTAAATTCCTACTGTTGCATTATAGTAGCTAGATAAATATATAGGCAAGTTGCTCTATCTCTCTGGATCTCAGTTTATTCATTTGGATTTTTATTTTACAAAAATAAAAGCCATACCAACACTCATTCTGGTTTCCAGTAAAGGCTAAAGTAGTTATAGTCATTGATTTTCCAAGAGAGGTGACAGATTTGGAGATTAGAAGGCTCCTATTATTCCATGCAATGAGGTTGAAGATTTACCTTCTTTTCTCACAGTATAGGCAAGCATGGATAGGTTGAGATTTGCATAGTTGGGAGGAATACTCACATCATTGAAATCACTGATTCATTGGAGTATTGATTATATTTTGACAAATGGAAGCACAACTTTATACGTATGTGTTATTTGAGCTTATATGTGGTTTTTCTCTATTTCCCAATTTTTTCCTATTAGATTCTAAACTACAAGAGGTCAGGGACAAAAATTTTCTGCTTCTGCTTATAACTTCTTATAGTTATTTGAATTTATTCACTAATATTGTGAATCATGGCATCACAAGACCATCAGTAGGTAACTGGAAAGGTCCTACAAGGCCATCTAGTCAAACCCCTCATTTTATAGATGAGAAACTGAGGCCTAGCATAGTGAAGGGATCTGTCCTCTTGATGGGGGAATCTTGCAATCTGATTAATTCTATACTGCATGACCTGACCTGGTTAGTAACCAGAGTCCCCATGTAGAGATATGTACCTAGAATGATTAACTGTTTCAGAAGCTACTTTTTTAGAATAAATCAGAATATGGATTCCAGTAGCCAGGCCAGGTGATATTAGGTATAATCTGCCAACAGTTTCCCACATTATAGGATCATAGAGTTAGAGCAAGAGAGAACCTTAGGCGTTGACAAGTCCAGTCCCCTCATGGTAAAAATGATAAATCAAGTCTTCGAGAGTCTCTTTGATTTGCCTAAAATCTTACGAGTGTTAAGTTACAAGAGCTAATATTTAAATCCATGTCCTCAAAATGGCCCGTTCTTTCCACTACAAAGCAAAAATGTTTAGATATGAGGAGAATAATATACCAAGAATATTATTTTCAATGGTAAAGTTCAGATGTATCTAAACAGACAGAGAGCAAATTCATGAATTATCTTTCTAGTTATACCTGTCCCAAACTTGTTTACTTAAGTTCTTTCTCTTTTTAATAAGTAAATGAAAGGTTTGGGGTGGTTTTTGTTTTGTTTTGTGTGAGGTTTGTTTTTTGTTTTGTTTTGTTTTGTTTTACATTTCAGATTTATATTTGAATTTTTCATTTTACAAGAAAGCAAAACTTAACAAATATTCTTTTATGGTAATAGCTCTGATAAGTGCAAAAACTCTAATTAAACAACTAATTGGCCTGGAAAAGCTAAGAGGTTGGCCCAAAACCATAATGGTAGTGACAGAAGTGGGATTTGAAAGTGGATCCTTTTAATGTAGCCCCAATACTCCTTTTTTTAAAAAATTATTTTTAGTTTTCAACATTCGTTTCTATAAGGCTTTGTTACAATTTTTTTCTCTCCCCATCTTTCCCCACCCCCACCCCACAATAGCAAGCCTACTGAATAACCCAATCTGTTTTCTCTTATATCCTCCCCGTTTACCTCCCCCCCCCCAAACTTTCTATCAGGGAAAAATAGGTTTCTCTACACCAGTACCTGTATATCTTATTTTGCAGTTGTTTGTAAAAAAAAACAATTTTTGAATATTTGTATTTAAAACTTTGAGTTCCAGATTTTTTCTCCCTCTTCCCTCCTCACCCACC
>JAQQSW010007865.1:0-13603 GCA_028646575.1 Pseudocheirus occidentalis
TCTCATTGAATTTGGCTTACGGAAGGAATGACATAAACTCTAAACTGGGTATCATGCCATACAAGAGAGTACAGAGCATGGGGATGAGAGGCAGGATGACGGAGGGGAGGGCAGGGTCTGGGCGAGGGATACTGGAAGCACACACTTCAGTAAAGGGACAGGGACAGGGTAGAGAACAGAACAAGGGGGGGGCAAGATAGGAAGGAGGGACGTATGATCAGAGTGTCACAATATGTCCACCATGAAGATGTTCTGTGTAGTTACACATGCACAGCCTGTATTGAACTGCTTGTCCTTCCAATTGGGGTGGGTAACAAGGGAGGAACCAAAAGAATCTAGAATTTAAAGCTCTGCAATACATGCATCTAGGAATTAAGATATACAGGGGCTGGGGTAGGGAGACCCTCACTGCCCTACCAGAAAGTTAGAGGGGTGTTGGAGTAGGGTACAAAAGAGAGAAGATCAGGGGTGGGGCTTTACAGTGGGATTGCTGTTTTGGGGTTGGGGTAGGGAAAAGATGGGGAGAAAATTTGTAACTCACGAATCTCATGTAAATGAATGATGTAAACAAGAAAACAAATAAATATTTATATAAAAAAGAAGTATAGATTCAAAATTAATTGGAAACTAAATAATCTGATCCTAAAGAATGGGTGGACCAAAGAACAAATCATAAAAACAATCAATAATTTAATTTAAGAGAATGATGATGAGACAACATAACAAAATGTGTGGGATTCAGCTAAAGCAGGACTTAGAGAAAACTTTATTATTTCTAAACACATCAATAAAAGAGAGAAAGGACAAATCAATGAACTGGGCATGCAATTTAAAAAACTGAAAAAGGACAAAATAAAAAATCTCCAATTAAACACCAAGTTTGAAATCCTGAAATGTAAAGGACAGGTTAATAAAATTTAAACTTAAAAATCCATTGAAGTAGTCAATAAAACTAGGAACTGGCTTTATTTGGGGGGGGGAACAACAATAAACAGATAATCCATTGGTTAATTTGATTTTTTTAAGAGGGCAATTGGGGGTAAGTAACTTGCCAAAAGTCACACAGCTAGCAAGTGTGTTAAGTGTCTGAGGCTAGATTTGAACTCAGGTCCTCCTGACTCTAGGTCCAGTGCTCTGCTCACTGTACCACCTAGCCACCCCAAAGGTTAATTTGATTTTTAAAAAAGAAGAAAATCAAATTGCCAGTATCAAAAATAAAGAGTAATTCATTATTAATGATGATGAAACTAAAACAATTATAAGGAGCTATTTTGCCCAATCATATGGCAACAAATCTAACAATTCGAGTGAAATTGATGAATATTTACCAAAAAATTGCCCAGATTAACAGAAGAAGAAAGAGAATACTTAAATAACGCTATCTTAGAAAAAAGACTTTGAACAAGTCATCAAGGAACTCCCTAAGAAAAAATCCCCAGGAACAGATGGATTCACAAATGAATTATACCAAACAGGTATAGAACAAATAATTTGAATACTATATCAACTATTTGGAAAAATGGGCAAAGAAGGAGTACTATCAAATTCCTTTGGTAATAAGATATGGTTTTGATATCTAAACCAGGGAGAGAAAAAACAGAGAAAGAAAACTATAGACCAATTTCCCTAATGAATATTGATGCAAAAATTGTAAGTAAAATACTAGCAAGGAGATTACAGAAATATGTCACAAAAATCATACACTATGACCAGATGGGATTTATATTGGGAATGTAGGACTGGTTCAATATTTTTAAATTTTTGGCATAACTTACTACATCAATAACAAAACCAACAAAAATCAGGGCAGCTAGGTGACACAGTAAATAGAGCAGCAACCCTGGAGTCAGGAGGACCTGAGTTCAAATACTACCTCAGACACTTAACACTTAGCTATGTGACCTTGAGCAAGTCACTTAACCCCAATTGCCCTGCCTTTCCTCCTTCAAAAAGAAAAAAAAAAGGAAGAAAACCCATGTGATTATCTCAATAGATACAGAAAAAGCTTTTTGACAAAACACAACACTCATTCCTACTAAAAACACTGGAAAGCACAGAAATAAATGGAGTTTTCCTTAAAATGATAAGTTGCATTTATCTAAAGCCATCAGCAAACATTAAATGTAATGGAGATAAGCTGGAAGTCTTCCCAATAAGATCAGGAATGAAGCAAGGATGCCCATTATCACCACCACTATTATTCAATATTGTACCAGAAATATTAACTGTAGCATTAAGACAAGAAAAAGAAATTGGAGAAATTATAATGGGCAATGAAGAAGCAAAACAATCATTCTTTGCACATGTTATGATGGTAGACTTAAGGAATCCTAGAGAATTAACTAAAAAACTTGTCAATACAATTTACAAGTTCAGCAAAGTTGCAGGATATAAAATAAACTCATATATATAATCATCAGCATTTCTATATATTATCAACAAAGTCTAGAAAGAAAGAGAACTTACATTTAAAATAACTGTAGACAATATAATATGCTTAGGGGTCTACCTGCCAAGATAAACCCAGAATCTATATGAACAGAATTACAAAACACTTTTCACACAAATAAAGTCAGATCTGAATAAGTGGAAAAATGCTAATTGTTTGTGGATAGGCCGAGTCAATATAATAAAAATGACAATTCTACCTAAATTAATATACTTATTCAGTGCCATACTAATCAAACTACCAAAAAATATTTCATAGAGCTAGAAAAAAAAATAACAAAATTCATAAGATAGAACAAAAGAATATGAAGGGGAGCAATGCAAAGAATGTGAAGGAAGGTGGCCTAGTAGTACCAGATCTCAAACTGTTTTACAGAGTGTGGATCATCAACTATCTAGTGCTGGCAAAGAAATAGAGTGGTAAGTCAGAGGAACAGATGAGGTACACAATTCACAGCAGTAAATTATCATAGTAATATGGTGTTTGATAAACACAAAGATCCAAGCTTTTGGAACAAGAACTCACTATTTGACAAAAAGTATTGGAAAAACTAGAAAGCAGTTTGGCAGAAACTAGGTGAGGACCAATGCCTCACACTGTATACCAAGATGAGGTAAAATGGGTACATGATTTAGACATAAAGGGTAATAACATAAGCAAATTAGGGGAGCATGGGATAGTTTACCTGTGAGAGCTATCAATAAGGGAAGAATTTATGACTAAACAAGAGATAGAAGAAGTAAAGTGGTATTTTTATTACATTAAATTAAAAGGGTTTGCCTTGAACAAAACCTAGGCAGCCAAGATTAGAAGGAAAGCAAGAAATGGGGAGGTGGGGGCAAGGATGGGGATTTTAAATCAAATTTCACTGATAAAGACTTTATTTTTCAAATATATAGAAAACTAAGTCAAATTTAGAGAAATCATTCCCAAACTGATAAATGATCAAAGGATATGAAGAGGCAGTTTTCAGAAGGAGAAGTTAAAGTTATCTAAAGCTATAAAAAAATGCTCTAAATCTCTATTGATTAGACAAATACAAATTAAAACAACTCTGAGGTACCATCTCATAGTGATCAGATTGGTTAATATGACAGAAAAGGAAAATGACATGCTGGAGGGGATACAGAAAATTTGGGACACTAATGCACTGTTGGTGGAGTTGTGATTTACTCTAACCATTCTGGAGAATAATTTTGGAACTATGCCCAAAGGGATATACAACTGTATATAACCCTTTGACCCAGCAATACCACTGCTACGTCTATATCCCAAAGAGATCAAAATGAAAGTAAAAGAACCTATATGCACAAAAACACTTTTCCAGCTCTTTTTATGGTGGTAATGAACTGGAAATTGAAGGAATGCCCATCAATTGGGAAATGGTTGAACAAATTGTGGTATATGATTGCAATGGAATACTATTGTGCTATAAGAAATGACAATGCTCTCAGAAACACCTGAGAAGACTTATATGAACTAGCGCAAAGTGAAATGAGGAGAACCAAGTGAATTTTGTACACTGTAACAGTAATATTATATGATGATCAACTGTGAACTTAATACTATGATCCAAGACATTTCAGAAGGACTTATGATGAAAAACGCTATATACTTCCAGAGAAAGTCTGAGTGCAGGTTGAAGCAAAATTTTTTCACTTTCTCTCACTTTCTCTCACTTTTTCTCTCTCTCTCACTTTCTTTCTGTCTCTGTCTCTCTCTCTGCGTGTGTCTCTCTGTCTCTCTGTCTCTCTCTCTCTGTCTCTCTCCAAAATGGTTAATATGGAAATATGTTTTGCATGATTTCACAAGTATAATTGATATCACATTTCTTGCCTTCTCAATGGGTGGAGAAGCAGTGGGAGTGAGGGAAAGAACTTGGAACTCACAATTTTTAAAAATGAACATTAAAAGTAAGCAATAATTTTAAAAAAAGTAAACTCCAGGCAGGAAGAGAAGGGGAGCATTGCTGGGAACTCAGAGTATACTTGCTGAACTTCCATTGGTGCTATTAGTGTCTTTTATGATATTTACTTTCAAAGTCTGTTGTTATCCTAACCACACTTATTTCATCCTTTTCCAAAAACTGGAAGTGGGGCAGGAGCTGGGGGAGTTGGGAGAAAGAAGTAGACTACAATGGGTGTGCACTCATACCAGAAAATGTTCAGTCCCATGTCACAATGTGATTTCTGATAGGTAAAATGACTAAATTTCAGCCTCCAAATCTTCTTCCCACAAGGTCAAAGCAAAGCAAACCTGCTGATCATGAGCTCTCTCAAAGTTGAAGCCTGATTTCTGAGTTTCAGCTACAACTACTTTAATAAGAACTCCACTGAGCTAATCAGAACTATCAGGCTTCTGAAGTGGGACAATAAAAGCCATGCTCCATCAATGTATGAAACTTTAATGACAATAATAAAAGGTTTGGGTTGCAATAATAACGTACCAAATGTTTTCGATTTGTAATGAAAAAAGAGAACAACACTTAGCTGAGAAATGGAGTCAAGAAGGAATGTGTGTGTGGAGAATGTTTTCAAAGTACACAGAAGCCAAATTCTCAGTTGATTTTCTGAAAAGCTGCAGGGTACAGGTCCCTTTCAACTACTAAAGGACTGAAAGAGGACTATGAGCTGCACAAGACTGTCAGAAAGCATGGGAAGTGCACACCAGGCAGTCATAAGAACTTCATTCAACTTGTATTGGCAATTGATTTCAATGGAATTGCAGCTCCCCATCAAGGTCAAGATGATTCTCCAGGCAATATGGACCCTTATGCCAAACCTCAATGTGCAGAACTCATTTATTTTACACTCATATGCACAGATAAACTAGAAAATCTAACCCTGGAGAGCCCTAAATTGTTCTCCATATTTTGTAACTGTTGTATTAATGTTTCAGGTAACACAATCAGTGCAAAGGATACAAGATTTCCCCTATTCCTCTCTTCCAAAGAATCCGATACTAACAAGCCCATTCGGGAATTATCCTTTGTTTGGTGATATGTTTCCTGAGATGGTTCCTTGAGCATATAAAATAAACTTTATCAGGCAGTACATTGCTTTATTAAAATTGACAAACAAATAAGAGATATCCTTGCCGTTCAATACAGCCACAGCACTACATGTTACTGCAAGATTTGCAGAGTTATGAAATCCATACATATCATCACATACCACAAGGCAACAAAAAAGCAGCCAAAAGTCAAATCGCTTCTAGAAAACAAAAATAAATGATGCTATAATCAGTGATTGTAAACACTATATTGTTAGAATGCATTAATTGAGTTTTCTGTAGTGAAACCAATCAGGATTTACAACCATAGGCTGAAATCAAAATTAAATAGATATCCTTTTTCGAATGAGTAAAATATGTTAAGAGAGGCAGCACAGTATAGTTGATAATGCTGGACTTGGAATAAGAAAGTTGTTGTTCAGCCACTTTCCAGTTGTATCTGACTCTCAGTGACCCCATTTAGGGTTTTCTTGACAAAGATACTAGAGTGGTTTGCCATTTCCTTCTCCAATTCATTTTACAGATGAGGGGCTGAGGCAAACAGGGTTAACTGACTTGTCTAGGCTCACAGAGCTATTAAGTTTCTGAAGCCAGATTCGTACTGAGGAAGATGAGTCTTCCTGACTCCAGGGACAGCACTCTGTGCACTATGGCGCCACCCAGCGGCCGTTGGAGCAAGGACGACCTGGATTCAAATCGTGCCTCAGACACTTGTAGCTAGGTGGGTCTTATCCTCCTACTTGCCCTCTCTGAATTTCAGTTTCCTCATTGGTAAAATAGGATAATACATCCAGAAGGTACCTTAGAGGCCATCTATCATATTATAGATGAGAGAACTGAGGCTCAGATGTCACAAAGGTATTAGCACAAGAGGCAGGATTTAAACCTGAGTCTTCCTCACTCCAGAGCCAGTACGCTTATCCTGAATAATGATCAAAACAGTCAACCTACTTCACAGAGTAGTTGTATAATTAATATGTAATGTGTGTTGCAAAATTTAAAGTACTATAGAAAGGAGGTATTATTATTAATATCGTACACTTTATTCAATAATCCTATTTGTGACTTCACAGTGATGGGTTGCTTAGGATTCAGTTTATCTAGCAGCAAATATAGCCCCTAAATAATCCATATCTAACTATCCCTTTAAACTCCAAATCAGTTGACTTCAAGAAAAACATAAACCTAAGAAAGAGTGACCAGCAAAGATTATTTCTAAGTGTGGCAATCAATGCGAGTAGTGTGTTCCCCTCACAGACTACTCATATTCTTGCAACAGCATTTTTGATAACCTTCTATCACTTCAAGTATTTCACTTGCCATTAAGTTTCTCCAGTCAGGAAATTGTAGGATCATAGAAATTTTAAAACTGAAAGGGACCTTAGAGATCATCTACTTCAACATTAAATGAGTTTGAAATGTGACTTTTGATGGAAAATAAAAATCCAGGGTTCACCATTTACCACCGGGTCCTGGTTCCTCTGTCTAAAATGTGAATAAAAATGTTCAACACTTATAAAGCAGACAGCGAGGAAGATGAATGAGTTTATTACAGACTTTCAGATCTTTGGACAAAAGTTGTTGCATGAAAGAAGAAGAAAAATCACAGAATATAAGTGTTGAAACATATAATCTAGTTCAACTTGCTTCTTTTAGGGAGGGGGAACCTGAAGCCCAGAAAGATACTCCAACCAAGGTCAGTCACATCATTAAACTAGATCAGATCCCAGGTCTATGACCTGAGACCAGAAAACATGCCTCTTGACTCCCAATCCAATAGTACTCTCTCACTACACTATACTGGTTAATTTGCCACTGGTTTTCTTCTTTACATGCAAGTTTAAAAAAATTATTTAGCCTTTTCTAAGAATGGATATATCAAAAACAAACCCTTTTGCCTTCCTCTCTGTTGATGTACCTGGGAATTGGTCCAACTTCTCTGGAAAACAATTTGGAATTATATAAGAAAGGAAGCCAATAACTGAAAGATCCTATATGTAAATAAATATGTATATTATATATATACATATATGGTATATATGTGTGTATCTACAATCAAGTACTTACATATATGTCTCTTTCTATACACACTCTTACACACAAATATTCAGAGCAGTATTTTTGGTCGTAGCAAAAAACTAGAAGTAAAGTAAATGCCCATTGGTTGGAGAATGGTTGAACAAATTACAAGATATGATTATAATGGAATATATTATACAGTAAGAAATCACCTATATGAAGAATTCAGAAAAATAGATTTGTATGAAATGATATGTAGCGAAGAAAGAGGAACCATGAAAAAATAATAAATACTAGCTAGCATTTACATATGACTTTAAAGTTTGAAAAGTACTTTGCAAACATGGATCTCATTTTACCCTCACAACAACCATTCGAGGGGGGGGGTATGATTATCCCCATTTTACAACTAAGGAAATTGAGCCAGACAGAGATTAAGTGACTTACCCAGGGTCATACAGCTAGAATGTGTCTGAGACTGGATTTGAACTCAGGTCTTCCTAACTCCAGATACTCTTTCCATTTTCTCAACCTATGAGCTCTAGAGCAGTTTGCAGTTTGGTCTTTGAGAAAGAAATCTAGCCAGTAAACTCCAAATTAACCAGGCAGCTTTCGGCCATCAAAATTTACCTTCTTTTGGAGGGGAGAGAGAGAGAGAGGGCTGAGTTACCCAACTGACTGAGCCCCCATTCAGGCAGCTCAGGCTCTTCACAGGCTCCTATGTTTGTCTTTCATTCTGGAAGACGACCATAACATCAGGGAAATGATGACATGACTTGTGGTTGACATTGATTTGAGTGAGGAGGGAGCTGTGCAAGGTCACCAGCCTCACTTTCTCCTCCAGAGTCATCTGGGTCCAGTGGCCAGACATTCATCAGGATGACTGGAGACGGCCAGGATGCAATGGGAGAGACCCTGGCCCTTTTAGGCTAAGGTCTTTTCAAGTTCAAATAGTTTAATGGCTGTTTTTTGGGCCCTCCTGGCTCAGAATGAATGTAAATAGTAACTTTTTATCTTTTGACCAGCAACCTTGAGGGTCTTTTTTATTATTATTAAAGGGGACATCCCTTGACTCACTTCTCACTGAATGGGCATTACTTCACTCAAAGTGAGAACCTGAAAAGAACTTAACCTAAAAGGGCCAGAGTCTCCCATTGCATCCAGGGCCATCTCCAGTTGTCCTTATGAATAGATTATCTGGCCACTGAACCCAGATAGTTCTGGAGGAGAAAATGAGACTGGTGACCTTGCACAGCCGAGTTCACTCAAACAAAAGTCAACTGCAAGTCTTGTCATCATCTCCCAGATGTTCCGGTGCTCTTCAAGAACGAAGGACAAACACAATACAACCACTCTATCACCTAGCTGCCTCTTTCATTATAAATGAAAACACTTCTATAAGGCACCAGAATTCTGACTAAATGCCGTGACTAAGTTTGATTACAAAGGGTCAATGATGAAACACCATTCCTTCTTCTTAGTATAAAGACATACTATAAAAGATGCAGATTGGCACATGCGCCTGCAAACCCAGTCACTGTCACTTTTGTCTAAATATTTTTTTTGGCTATGTGGAAGGGTTCAAGGTGAGGGCAGTATACTGATCATGTTGTTAAAACAAAAGGGAGCAATAAAATAATTCTAAATAAAATACATTTAACTTTTTTCCCCAAACAAAAAAGTTTCAAGAGAAACCTTTTAGTTTGAGGTCCAAAAGTGGCTTTGTTGTTCACTTGTTTCAGTCATATCTAACTTTTCATGACCCCATTTGGGGTTTTCTTGGCAAAGATATTGGAGTGGTTTGACATTCCCTTCTCCAGCTCTTTTTACAGAAGAGGAAACTGAGGAAAACAGGGTCAAGAAACGTACCCAAGCTCATATAGCTAGTAAGTGCTAAAGACAGATTTGAACTTATAAATATGAGTCTTCATGACTCTAGGCCCCATACTCTATCCACTGTGGAACCTTGTTGCCACCCAAATATGGTAATTATGCCAAATAATGCTATATACAGTTAGCATAATAGAAGGGGAGAAAATCAGCAACGGATTCCTAAAGTATCTAAATTATATGTCAGCAAGTAACCTCATAAAAATACAATGAAAAAAGTTTGCCAAAATATGGATCTAAACACTTTTACAGTTTCTTATATCTTAAGTATTATACAACAATATTGCAACCTAATAGTAATTGACAAGAAAGAATATTCATAGCAAACATGTATTGTACCTGAAATAAACAATATTATATCATCCAAAATCCTGCTTTTCATACACCTATTTCATTATTTAGAAGCTTCCTAGTAATGAATATACTATTAGGAGGGGGTTAGGATTTGGTTTGGGGGTACATATTGCGTGTGTGTGTGTGTGTGTGTTTTTAATTTTCATGTTTCTCTTATAGTGATCCTTCAATAAATTTCTCTGACTTCCTTCATAAATAAGTTTCATTATTCCTCATTATTAAAAGAAACAAACACATTCTCCTTCCCTGAAAGGATGTCATATAATTAGATGACCTTCCTATATAAAATCTTGAATGAAAAAGGACCTGACAACTTGCAGGAAAATATTTAATCAGACATTAGGGCATTAAATACAGTTAGGAAGACATAAGGCATTATTGTGCAATCAGAAGATTGCAGAAAGGATTCTTTACAATACAACAGATCAAAATAGAATTTCATTTTACTACAGCATGAGACAAGTCCCAGCTTTTGAACAATTTATCACTGATTTCTTCATTTGGTTGCTTTAAACATGCTTTTAAAACATACTGGATAACTAGTAAAAATTGTATACAATGCAAATGACATTTCAGATAAGTTTTATTGACTTAATGCTCTGGTAATAAAATTATAACAATCAGTATTATTTTGATTTATCGCAATTTTTACTTTCTCTTTTTAATGGACTTGGTGCATCACAGAATTGAATGTAATGCTGCTGCCACCTCAAGGTCACTTACTGAAAATGAGATGGTTCATTTCAATGTATCTAATATACCAAAGCAAGTTTAAGTAACTTGGGGCTTTATGGATGAAAATAGCACATTGTGGTCACATAACAGTAAATCTTAATTTTTATTTGCAGCCAAGGCAATGAATTTTACACAGAATTTTCAGTGAAAACACACTGGAGTTCTGTTGACATGTCTTTGCATGCACGAGATTTGAGAGAAAGGGCATCTTTACATGAGAACCTAAGAATGGAATTTTAAACAAAAAGCACCAAACTAGAGAGGCACTAGGACAGACCTAGCGTAACTGCAAAGCATAATTTGCTATTAGTGACCCTTCCTTCCTTCCTTTTTTCTTTTCCTCCAAGCAATGAAGCACAAAGCTACTTAATGCTATGCATCTTAGGACTGAGTTGCTTCCCTCCTCTCCTTATGACTTTCTCAGTTGCTTTCCTTTAACTACACAGACTCTACTCAACCTAGCTTTGATGATTTCTTCATCAAAACTGCCCTTTGATTGTAAATTCAAGGGAAAGAACATTGCCTTTCCAATAGCATAAGAAAAAAGAGAGGAAGGGGAAAATGAAAGAGGAAGGGAAGAAAGAGGGAAAGGAGGAAAGTAGAGGGAGGGGGAGAGGAAAAAGGGAATCAAAGGAGAGATAAATCCAAGACACAGAAATGCCACCAGCTTCCAGGTAAGTGAGGGCTATGTCAAGAGTTCCCAAAAACCTAGAACCTTCTTATCACCTGCCTTCATCAGAGGACTTCTTTCCATCTACTGATATTCTTTTGGTTTTTTTTTTTTTTGCTTTTTGGAGGGCAGGTTGGGGTTAAGTGACTTGCCCAAGGTCACACGGCTAGTTTTTCGTGTTAAGTGTCTGAGGCCGGATTTGAACTCAGGTACTCCTGACTCCAGGGCCGGTGCTCTATTCACTGCGCCACCTAGCCACCCCATCTACTGATATTCTTACTGGATTCATTCCCCAGAGGTTAACATATTCCCATTCACTCCTACTCTCCTCTTTCCAGTGATCCTGGACCCCTACTGCTGAAGAACAATTCTTTCTCCCCAACCTATCTTTACCTTATTTCCCATCCACTTCAATCCTACTGCCCTAATGTCCCCCTCCTTACCTACCAGCCCCTTCTACTGTGCCTGAGCAAGAATTCCTGCTCTATAATAAACATTTCATTTTACATCTCTTCTTTTCTTGTTCATTCTATCTTCTGAAAGTCACTGAGACCTGAATCTCCACAGATGGCACTACCATACAATGGCCATCCATTCTACCACTAATTGTATTCTCTCTAAGATTTCCTCCTTTCCCCTCCCAGGTCCAGTGGTAGAAACACGTTAACTCTATTCAGGTTTCTCCTGAAGATGATGGTTATTCTGGAAGCAGAATAGACAAATTCTCTTAGAATACAAGAGACCAAGTTATGATCAAAAAAATCTAAGCAGAAACTAGAGTAAGCCCAGATCTAGAAGAAAAAAAAACAGACACCCACAAGCCATTATTCCCTAAGAAATATGCCCAAATACTAAACCCCAGTCCAGGAGAGTACTACTTTGAAAATCTTACAGCTCAAGGATTAGGGACACGTTCAGGAAAACCTGGAGCCAGCCACTATGTGCCAAAGGGAAGGAAGACAGGAGCCTAGTCTAGGGACTAATCAGGCATTCCTGAAGCCTGCAGTCATGATACACTGACCTGGAACCATGGCTGAAGAGCTTATGGGACTCAGATTTGGAGGGCAACAATCAGCATTTTATTTCCTTGGATTAGACCACCACCATTCAAACTGCCTTAGCACAAAAAACTGGCAGAAGCCATTCCTGAGATCCATGAAGAATATAGGGTTCATTATCCAGATCCTAGATAATACATAGCCATATCACACAAGACCCCCTCCATTACTTCTAGAAGTACACGAAGTACAGACACAAAATCCCATTTCAGGAAGTAAAGCTCTTAAAAATAAGAAAGCAAAAGAATACACTAATGATAAAGAAATATTATTGAGGCAGAGATGGCCCAACACACAAACCCAGAAGAGAATAATTCCAAATCATCTGCAAGAAAAGCTTCAAAGAAAATCACAGATTTGTCACAATTTTTTCTTAAAAGAAATGCAGTGATTGTTTAAAATTATATTATAAACAACATGAGAATGCCAAAGGAAAGAATAGAAAAGGAAATGAAATCTTAACAGGAAGGAGTTGGAAGGAGAATAAAGAGCAAAGGTATAAAATCTTACTCAAGTAACAAGAAATTAAAGATTAGATCAAACCAGACAGATATAAATGATTTCATGAGACAACAAGAAATACTAGAATAAACTAAAAAGCATGAAATATAGAAGAAAATATAAGGTCTCTCCTGTCAAAGATAACCAATCTGGAAAACAAGTCATGGATATATAATCTAAGCATCATGAGACTAGCTGAAAACCTCAAAAAAAAAACAAAAAACAAATACCACAATGTGGGAAATCATGAATGAAAACTGATCAAAACTATTAGAATCAAAGAGCAAAGTAAAAATATAAAAAATCCACCCATCATCTACTAAAAAAAACCCAAAATTAAAACTCCCAAGAATGTTATAGTCAAAATCCAGTTTCCAGGTTTTTAAAATGCCACAAACAAACATAGAGAAAAAGTTCAAGTACAAAGGAATCTCAATCAGGATCACATAAGACCTGGCATCTTCTATTTTAAAAGATCCAAAAGCTTGGAATACATTATTCCAGTTTTATTCCATCCAAATCTATTGCCCAACTCAAATCCTGGTGATCATTATTGATTAACCAACCCCAACACCACCCTCCAAACTATTTCCCCTATCTTTTCAATAAGTGAATCAGTTTCCCTCCCCACCTCAATTCCTGCCCTCATATTAGGGGCCAGCATGAGACCAACATACATGTTAATGTTCTCTCAAATACCCTAACTTTCTGGTTTCTCAAACGACTCAACTCATTGTAACTCAACTCAACTTATTGTAACACTATGCACAAGCAGATTCCCAAAAGAATGCTACTGTGAACAGCTTTTAAGGTTCAGATTACACAGTAATAGTGAACACTCTGTTTATTCCATTATAAATCAAGGCAAACATTCACAATATAATATTCACAATATTACATCTTATCACAGAAAGT
>JAQQSW010007866.1:0-13602 GCA_028646575.1 Pseudocheirus occidentalis
ATAATCACACCAAGGGGGGAGGAGGAGAGAGGGGGCTGCTGCTCCCCCCCAGAAAGCTGGGAGGGGCAGGAGAAACAAGGAAGGGGGTCCCGGCCCGTGCTGCTGTGCGCTTTTGCCTCTCACCACACTGCTCTCCCCAGCACCCCTGTTCATCCAGCGCCACCCCCCAATTCTGTCTTCTCTTCTCTCTGGGCTGGGCCTCTTCATTTTCCTCAGGGGGGACTCTGGCGCTGCCTGGCTCTGCCAGAGAAGGCTCTCCTCCCTCCCGCTGGTCCCATCACAAGGGTATACAGATGGCCCTCTACAGAGGCTTGTCGTTCTCCTTCTTCAGATGACTGAAATGGGGTCGGGGAAGGAAGAGGAGGCAAGGGACAGAGAGGACAATGTATTACCCTGGGGCTGGGTGGGGGGTTGCAGGGGGGAGAACTACAGGCTGGATCCAGAGATCCAGATGCCATGCTGGAAGCAGTGGGAGAGCCGGTGCTGGAGGATCAAGACTGGCAGCTCTTGTGAGGGCCACCTGGTCTCTGGGGTTCATGCACACTAGGACCCTTGCTGGGATAGAGGTAATCAGTCACCTCCTGGGAGGTTAAAGCCTGTTTTGGCTTCACTGCATCCCAGCACTTAACACAATTTGTGGAACACCCTGAGCACTTTAAACATGGCTTAGTGACTCAAGAGCCCCATTCCCAGTCACCATCCTGCTCCCCTCCAGGCTTGGAGAGCCAGGGATCCCTCACCAGCCACCCCCAAGACCCAGCTCCAGTTCAGCTCTGACTTTATACTGTACCTGTAGTAGTCCTCCTGGGCAGGCAGCGGCACACTATGTAGGGGGTGGTGAGCATGTAGCCACTGCTGCTGCTCCAGGGCCAGGCGTTGCAACTCAGCAGATTGGGCATGCATGGCCTGCAGCTGATGGGCTGCTGACATGGGAGCTGAGAGTGAGGCTGGCAGGTCTCGATAAGGGGTGGCTGGAGAGAAGAAATGGAGAGGGAGAACACAGATCAGCTGACTTACCCCACCACTGCCCCTCCCCATCTCCTCCAAGCATTTCTTCTTCCCTCCCTATCAATTATAGATCTTCCTTTCCCAGTTCCTTTCTTTATGTTACCTTCCCTCCTCTCCATCCACCATCCTTACCAAAGAGCTGGTGACGAAGAACCTCATTCTCATGCAGGGGGTGAGGCAGGAGGGGGTTGGGGAGGGTCCCAGCTGGGTAGGGGATCCGGGTAAGATGGGACCCTGAGGCCAGAGGGTCGATAAGAGGATGCACGGAGGCAGAGGCTGGAGGCACAGGAAAGGGGGACGGGGAGGGGGGGAGACAAAGAGACTGAGCCAAATTAAGTCACAGATACAAGAAGGGTCAGGTGGGGTGGAAAGCTAAAGAGGAAGAATTGAGGCTTGGAAAAATAAAAGGTAGCTAACTAGAGGAGAAGGCATATAAATATAGAGGCCAGGAAAGTAAAACTGACAGGTGAGTTTGAGGAGAGAGAAAGAACTAGACACAAACACTTTACCTCTGGGAGATGAGAATAGGGTAAAAGAACAGAAGTGGGGGGGTTTAGAAAAGGGACACAGGAAGGACAGAGTACCAGGACAAAGTACAGAAGTTAGTCTATGGGCAGTGGATAGGCTGGAGGGAATGAGGAACTAGGCAGGGTCATGGGTTGCATCCCAGGGCATAGGATGAGACAGCAGGAAACAAGGGAAGGAAATGTATAAAGCCTGCTCTCATCTATAACACTAACCACCAAAGCACAAGGGCTTTTCCCCAGAACCGGGATGGGAGAGAGAAGGGACCTTGGTGGGAAGGTCTTCTGGTATGTTTAAATACTCTCCAGGGATAGAGCTCCTATCTTATTATCTTATTATCTCCTGTCTTACTTCTTCCAACTGTATCCCTTGTTTGGTACATGTGGGTGTTTGATCAAAGCTTGTTGACTAATTGATAGAAAGGAGAATAGACTGTGAAGAAACTGTGGGGATTAATAGTAATTTCAGAGTAAAGCATGTTAGCTAGTAAGATGTGCCTCCAGACTCTCAGAAGAGAGTTTGAGTAAGATATATATTTTCAGTCAGTCAATGTATTCACTTGTTTTTCTTTTATGGCAATTATTTGTTATAAGGGAGGGTTCTGTTAGGGGAAAGAATGGGTTATTGGGAAGAGTTACAAAAATAAAAATATATCAATAAAAGATACTTAAAAATGGGGGGGGGGGAGTTGAATTCTCACCACCAAGTGAAGATGTGATAGGTTTATAAAAGTAGGTAAGTGAAACTTTTGCACGGATTGCCCTTACAGGTGCAGGTAGAAGATGGGAGATCAACAGGAGAAATTATAGGAAAGTATGGGATGGGGAATGAGGCCAAGAGGAGCAGGCTGGGAACAAGACATGGAGGTTAACTTGATGGGGTGGGAGAAAACAAGGAGAGAAAACCATGATGGGAAAGGGTAAAGAAGGATTCGTTCAGAGATGTTTGTTCACTGCTTGGGCAGGAGTCGAGGTAGGGGAAGAGAACAAAAGAGATGGAGTAAAGTCCTCACCTGCATGGATGGCATCCTGCTGGTGCAGATGCAGGTGGGAGTGGATGTGGGAGTGCTGGTGGTGATGGGGAGTCACATTAAGCATCTGCAGCCGGGCCAGGGGGTCATTGCCCAGGGCCGCCACCCTCTCGGCATGCTGCCTTTCAGCCGCCAGCCGCTCTGCATATGACATGTCCGGTCGCAGGGCTGGCCCAGCTGCCAGTGCCAGACGCTCACGCTCCAGAGGCCCTAGGCCTGGGTGGAAAGGGAAGGGGTGCAGGCCAGGTGGGGCAGGTTGCAAGGCCAGACCCCCATGCCGGGGAAAGGGATCCAATCCTGGCCCAGGGACCCCATGCAGGGGCTCCAACTCTCCAGGCTTCACCTCAAAGCCAGGCTTGAGGCGGTCTCGAAGATCACGTTCCCGGGCTTCACGCTCTCGTTCCCGAGCAGCTGGGTCACTGCTATAGAGGGCTGGGACATTATAGCCCAAGAGCCCCGGGTCCACCGCACCCAGGGGCACATAGAAGGGATGGTTACGATTACCAGGAGACATGACGTGGGGCCGAGCATACTCGCTGAGTGTGCGCAGGGCGGGAGTGTCAGGCCCCAGGTAAGGGGGCACTGTGGCCACTGCACTGCCAGGCTCAAATGGTGGGCGGTGGGACACAGGGCCCAGTGACGGGCACTCCACGGGGGCTCGTCCCTCCTGGACCAGCTTCTATAGAGGGAGATGACAAGCAAGGTTAGAGGGGAACGCTGGGGCTACCTACACTTTCTGGCAAGGAGATGACTGTTTCTAAGCCCCCTCCCAGTAGGGGCATGCCAAGTGTAGGCCACCAAGAGCAGTCAGGGAAGATGTGTTCTCTTCTGGCTCCCATGCTCAAGATCTGCACGGCCTGTCAGGGGCAGCTGACAGCAATACTGGTGCCGTCCGCTTCACAGGACTGCTGTGAGATTTGTACTCTATGTACACCTTGTTCAGGGGAAATCTAGTGGTGCCCGGTAGAGGGCAGGCCTTGGAGGCGAGCCGGAATGCCTTGGGCATTCACGAGCTGTGTGACCCTGTTTGTTCATCTGTCAGATGGGGATAACACCCACCTCACAAGGCCGCTGAGGATCAGATGTATAAAGCTACATAAATACTAGTAGTCATCAGTGCTATCATCCCAGGAAGGTCACTGACTGAGCACACACTTTCAGCTTCAGCCCAGTCCCTCCGCATCTATGTAGCCCAGGATGGACTCTCCCAACCTGCAATGGTTCCTCCTCCCCTGCAGATGGCGGTGTGATTGAGGCGCCGTCCTCCCACTCACTCCCCCCACCACCACCACTCGGGCAAGGGAGGGAGGGAAGGAGCCAGGGAGGGAGGGAGGGAGGGAGGGAGGGAGCTCTCAGTGGGCGTGAGCCACTGACCACGCTGCGTTCAAGCTCCCGCTCCTTCTCGCGTTCGCGCTCCTTCTCGCGCTCCCGCTCCCGTTCGCGCTCCTTTTCTTCGCGCGCCCGCTGCTCGGCCTCGCGCCGCACCTTCTCCACCAGGTCAGCGCGCTTTTTGGCGAGCTTGGAGCCCTCGAGCGGCACGAAGTAGAGGTCGCTGCGCGCGCATGAGTTGAAGCCCCGGTCCAGGTGCTTGTTGAACCTGTTCACGGCGGGGAGGCGCGCAGGAGCGCGACTCAGCTTCGAAGCACTTTCCAGGGTCCCTCCCCCCAGACCGACATCCCCTCTCTTCTAGCCCCAGGCCGGCCGCGACCCCCGCCCCTGCCGCTCACCGGGCCGACTGGCTGGCGTGGCTGGGCACGTCCACCACCTTGGGTGCGGGCGAGGGGCTGCGGGCCGGGGGCGCGGGGCTCTCGGGGGCCTCGTACTCCTCGGCCGGCTCCTGCTTGATCTGGGCCGCGCTGAGCGGGGGCGCGGCGGCCGAGGCAGCGCCGGGGCCCGGGGGCAGCGGGGGCAGGCCCGGGGGCCCCACGGCCGGGGACCCCGGCTTGAAGGCCCCAGGAGGCGAAGCCCCGCGGTAGCCCGGCGGGGTCCCCGTGCGGAAAGCCGGGGGAGACCCTGGCTTGTAGCCCGGCGGTGTGGCGGTCTTGTAGGCCCCCGGAGACTGGGCCCGCTTGACGTATGCCGGCTGGCCCGGCGGCGAGGCGGTCTTGTAGCCGGCGGGGGAGGAGGCCACGGTGGCGATGACCGTGGAGAGCGTGGCCGAGGCCGAGGTGACCGGCGGGAAGACGTACGGGGCGGCCCCAGAGGGGCCCTGGGAGGGCGAGGCGTGGGAGCAGGGGTAGGGCCCCTGCGACGAGGACGAGGATGAGTTGGAAGACGAGGACGAGGCGGCCGTGACGGCGGCGCCGCCACCCGGGCCCCCCTGGCTGCTGTAGGGGCCCGGGCCCGGGCCCTGACCGTGGGGCGGGGGCAGGTGCGCCGGCCCGGGCCCGAAGGGCCGCAGGGGACCCAGGGATGGGGACAAGGAGTAGGGGTGGCTGTGGTGGGCGCCGCCCTCGAGGCCGTGTGGGTAGGGCCCGGGAGCGGCGGGGGCCGCGGTGCCCCCCGGCGGGTGCTGCTGCTGCGGGGCCTGCTGCTGGGGGGGTGGCGGAGGCGGCGGGGCTGGCTGCTGCTGGTGGTGGTGGTGGGCCGGGGGGCCCGGAGGGTGACCGCCGGCTTGACCCGCGCTGGGCGCGGGGTAGGGGGCCTGGTGGGCGTTGCCGCTGTTGGCCAGGAGCCGGCCGTACGGGGGAGGAGGGGGGCCCTGGCTCCACACGGCCTGGGAGGGCAGGGAAGGCTGCGTGTACTTGGGAGGCTGGCTGGAGACAGAGAGGCTGGTGGGCGGTGGGAAGGAATGCGGGTAACTGGGCAGCGCCTGGGAGGCCGGGTACGGGTTGCCCGAAGAAGAAGAGGAGGAACTGGAAGAAGAGGCAGCTGAACTGCAGGAGGAGGCATAAGGATACCTCAGCGGGGGAGCTGGGGCCGAGGAAGAGACTGGAGGGATGGGGTGGGGTGAGGGGGCCAGACTCCCACCTTTATCTGGGCCAGGGGGGACTCCGCCCATACCTTGCCCCATAGCATGGGGGGAAGGGAGGTGCCCCGGCAGTGGCTGGACCCCAAGGCCAGGAGATGAGGCAGGGGCATTATTGAGGGGCCGAAGGGCAGGTGGAGGGGGAAGGTTGGGTGCCACGTGGGGAAATGGGGCTGGAGGAGCAGGAGGTGGGTTACCCACCCCACCAGGGGTGGGAGGTGGCTTAGGAGGTGGTCCACCAGCTCCAGGGCCTGATAGGGAAATGGGAGTAGTGGGTGGAGGATGTTGCTTAGCTCCACTAGGAGGCCCCACTGGAGCCGCAGCTCCTCCTCCCTTGGGACCTAATGAGGGCCCAGACAAGATGCCCCCCCCAGATCCCCCAGAATAGAGCTGTGAATGAGGGGGGGGTCCAGGTGGAGCCTGGAACATCCGAGGGCCTGGGGACTCCATGGTAGAGTGGTAGTCAGTGGCCGGCACTGAGGAATGAGGTTCAAAGCCAGGATCTGGAGGATGGGGGTTGCCATCTGGGGGTAGGGGAGAGGGTGGAAAGAGTGGGGGTGGATGATAAGGGTGGGCAGGACCCTGGGATAAGCCAGAAGATGAGTCAGAATCATTTTCCACACTTCCAGGGCTGTAGATGCTAGGGGATGTGCTTCGGTTGTCCTGGTCAATGTCCCTTGGGTCACTGCTGGCATCATCATTCAAACTTCGACCATCCAGGCTGTCTAGATCAGAGGGTGACTGTGGCCGTGGGAGCTCCTGCTAGGAAAGGAAGAGATTACCTTATATCAACTCTCCTTTAGACATATATTTTTAAATATCCTCCAGATGCTGTATTCGATAATGTCTTTTTATTAACCATATTCGTTCTCTTCCATTCCTGATTCAGTGTATCCCAGGTCCCTGAAATAGCTGTCTTTTCTAAAGTTTTTTTCCTTTGCCTCATATTCAACCTTCTCACTTCCCTTACCCAATATACTCCAGTGCCTTCCTATTTCCTCTATGATTAGACATCTCTTTCATTTTTAAAGCCCTTCATGACCTGGCCCTGACCTGTCTCTCCAACCTCTTTGTATATTACTCCTACTCCTGCACTCTTAGATCTAATAACCCAGCTGGCCTCTCTTCCTCATATATGTCACTTCATCTCCTGTCTCTGTGTCTTACCAAGAGAGAGCACTGGGTCTGGAAGGTTGATTCAGAGTTCAAATCTGGCCTCAGACAGTTACTAGTTATGTGACCCTGGGTAAGCCACTCAACTTCTGCCTACCTTGCTTTCTTCATCGTAAAAGAGAGTAATAGCACCTACTTCCCAGAGTTATAAAGATGTTATAAGGATCAAATGAGATGTTAAAAGCACTTACCACAGTGTCTGACACATAGCAGACTATATAAATGCTCATCCCTTCTCTTAAATACATTGGCTGTTCTCTCTGCATTGGTAAATTGCTCCTCTAGAATCAAATCTTCTACATGAAGCCTTTCCTGCTTCTCCCAACTGCTAGTGCAGTACCCTTCCAAATTACCTTGTATTTAATTACTTAATGTTTCTCTAGTATATACTTGTAGAATGTAAGCCCCTTGAGAATAAGGATTTTCATTGAATTCCTGGTAGAATATGACATAGTAGAGAATGAATGCCCGTTGATTTATGATCACCTCATAATGGTGTGTCGACCCAGCACCATTCCCCTAAGTTTGAAAGAGCACCTTTTAAATATTATTTCTCATAGGAAGGCTTCCCAATCTAAAACCCTACCATTTCCACCACCCCTACACCCCAAGGAAAGAATGAGGACTTAACAGTAAAAAACAAGGCTCTGGCTAGTAAGAGTTGCTATCTGGTTTCCCCTTTGTCCCCTATCTTCCACTCTTGTACGTTAAATCAATTTGTTCCCAATCCCTGGAATGTTTTTGTTTTTCATTTCCTTCTCTGAAAAGCTTTTATCTACTTTGAGACTCAGTTCTGGTGCTGCCTCCTTCCTGGCACCGCCACTCTGTGCTTTTCCTCTCTAATCTCCACTGTGCGCTATACTTTTTGTAAATGTGTTCCTCTCCTCACGGTGCCAAAAGGGCAGGGACTGGGGGGGGGGGGGCCGGGTTGGTATCTCAAGTACCTGGAACATAGAAGGGTTTAATAATACCTGTTGGATTACATATTGTTGACTGTTCCTCATGAGAACCAGAAAGGACCAAGGAGAGAAATTAGTCTGGTTAGGGTTAAATAATGGGATGGCATAACGATGGCAGGTGGACCCCTACCTCAGTTTTGGTCTTCTTAGGTGCACTGGTCTCCTCGCTTTCACTCTCTGAGATCTCCTCATTACGACCCTGCTTGCTGGTCTTTGGGGTGGAGCACTCCTCTGCTCGGGCCTTCTGTTGAAGAGAGAGAGAGAGAGAGAGAGAGAGAGAGAGACTTCTCAGATCCCATAATTCCCTTTTGGTGTCACACCTTACAAGTTCCATGCTCCGACTCCTCCCCTTTGGCAGAAAGGAACACCTCCCTTCCACCCACTTCCCCACCCCCAGTAACAAGAGGGCCCCAGGGACAGAATACCTTGGCAGTCTGCCTGGATTTCTCAGCTTTGCCATCACTGCTGGAGGTACTGACCCCACCAGGGGAGGCCCGGCCCCTCAATCTTAGCTCTTCCCTTGGCCCAGGGGCCTCTTTCTTCCGTCCACTCCTCATTGACATCTTAGGGAGAGGAGGGCCCAGGTTAAATTCCTTGCCTCTCCCTTTACCTTATCCCCATAGTCCCAAACCTTCCTCCCTGACCCCTAAACTCTCATGCTTCCCTAGTTCCTTTACTTCCACACCCTTGGTTCAGCTGTCACTCACTGAATCTTTGTTCTGTCGAGTCTTCATTCTTCAGGCTGCGGAGACGCCATTCTCCTCTGCCTGGGCGGCTGAATACATAAATGGCTGTTTACCCCCAACTTCCCCACAGTTTGGGCCAGAGCAGGAAACAGGCCCTCCCAGGGTTCAAGTGTAGGCACCCAAGACTGAAGCCTCAGAATGAGAATGCTCCTAGAATCTCTCCAACAGGGCCTGCCAGACAGAAATAAATAAGAAAAACAACAAAACATCAAAACCACACAAACAAGGCCTGGATCCTGAAGGGGAACCCCGCTGACCTAACCATGACAAAATCCCATTTGTCTGAAAAAGGATTTCGTGGGTTTCATACTAATGATAACTATTTTAGGGTAAAAGATGAACTGGGACAAGTATGCACACATGAGCTCTTTGCACTTTATAAAGTTACTGGGAACCTCCTGAAATTACCTTTTGCTAAGGCACAGTGCCATACCTTAGAGACCCTGATGGAGAGACATGAAACCACCCTCCTGACGTACTATGAGGCAGAAGGACTAACTACAGCATGTCTGTTAAGTGACTTGTGATGGTATCAATCTTCTAGCAGGGAAACGACTTTGAAGCAGGACACCCCCATCCACAGGACTGACCTGGCTCATTCTTCATACTCCCTAAAGAAGTGTGAAGGAATCTGGAGTAAGTAGGGGCATGAAGGAGTGGAGCCTGATGGAATCCCAAAGAGGGTCTCTAGAAACATTTTAACTCTGGACCCTTAATATACCCAAAGCCGGCAAGGAAGTATAAAAGAGAATAAACTGCTTTTTGGGAGGGGGAGGGAGGGAGGGAATGGGATAGATGGATCTGTGGTGAGCTTGCCCCCACTTGGTATTCAAAGGCCCAGACCCCTATATCAACATACTGCATTTTATCAGCCCCTATGCTTAGTCATACTTGAGCTGAAATGAATCTATTCTCCCACTGCCGAGTTCCCCTCATGGTATCAGCCAGTAGTGCATGTTAGGAATTGAGGAATTCAGGGGTCAGAATAAGTTTGCATACCCATAAAAATTATTGATACCTTTTCACCTGCTTCAGACACTTAACTGTGTGACCCTGGCAAATCTTTTAACCTCTATCTCCCTCAGTTTCCTCATCTGTATACTCGGGTATACATAGTTCCACAAAGATTATTTTTCCCACTTACCACTATTCTTAGTTATATTTCCTCCCATAAGTGCATGTAGCTTATGTCCCCCATGATTGTCTTATAAAATCATACCATCTCTCCCAGCATTCATGTCATCAATTACTAGCTGTGTGACCATGAATACTTCTCTCAGCCTCATTTTCTTCATCTGTAAAATGGGCATTGTAAAACTTGGCACCCTTTGCCTCAAAGACTTATGAAAAATTCTTTGAAATCTTAAGGTGTAGTATAAATGTCAATTATTCTCCTGTCATTCAAAGTACAGGGTTTTAGAGTGGATGCTCCATCTGTGCCATTGACCTTCTGGCCCACTGCCTGAAGGAAACAGAAAGAAGGAAACCTTTCTGAATTTAATGAAATTAATTATTTTCCTTTTCATCAGATTGCTGGCTCCAAGAAATGGGGATAAAGTGAAGTTACTCACCCAGCCAAGCCTTTGTGGCAATGTTAGCATCTTTAAACTCCCACGGCTTCTTAGCCCAAAGATGCTAGACAGAGCACTTACTTAACATGTTTTTTCATTCGTTTTCATACTATCCTTCTAAGATCAGGAGGAATGGAGGTGATTCATCTCATTTTACAGATGGGGAAAGAGGCCTATGAAGGATACATGACTTGGCCATTATATTCTCTCACCTATGTCCTTGCAAATTAATATTTAGATGTTTGATTTGATGTTCAAAATACTAGGTATCAACCTAGGAAATATAAATCAGATGCAACAAGGTGGGGGTAGGGAAATTTTATACCAAAAACACTACAAAGATGAATATGTTCATCTTTGCCATTCATGACCTACTACTACTGTTATCAGAATTCCTTATTCCCTGAATCCCCAAATTAGGTAGAGATAGCACCAGTGTGTGTTCTTCCCTGATATGTTTATACAAATAAAATCAAATTAAAGTGAGTCAACACCAAGAGTGTCCTTGAAGAGGAAAATAAGTCACTAAAGAGAAATGTTAACGGCCTGATTGGGGCATCCAAAAGGTTCTTGGGTTGTGTAAGTGGCAGGGTGTGTTCAATACATAAGAGCCTCTTTTTAAAGTACCAAATAGTAGAGTCACCTTCTCTTCCCTAGTAGATAGTCACCTGGGCAGAGAAAGGGGAGGGACATTCAGAGGGCAAAGGAGATGGGGCAGCACAGAGACAGAAATGAGCAAAGGCAAACTGAAAGGGGAACAGGAAAACCTGAGGAATTAGTGAGGCTAGGGGATCAAGAATATAGAATCAAGCCAGGTACCAGTTTAGGAGAGCCTGGTGTGAAGAGTTTAAGGACCCCTGGCCTAAAATCCATAGCTCTGCCAGGCTGTACAGGAGTGATAACTTAAACCAACACTTGGAGCAACCTTCCAATGACAATGTGACCTTTATGTGAAGACCAAACATTGGCCAGGGCTTTTTAACCTACAAATAACTCTACCAACTCATTTCCTGTTGTTTTCCCAAAGGACATTCTCACCTGGCAAGGATGGAAAAAGAGTGAAGCCATCAGTATGGAGCCAATGAGATGGCAGGTAGAAGGACTAATTAGGGAGAAAACCACTGTGGAGTTGGCCTGGAAAGAGGTAGAAAGATACTTGGGATAAGGGAGAGTTAGTATATGAGAAAATGGAGGGACAGCTGTGGAACCAGTCTCTGAAGTGATAGAAAAAAAGGTAGAAGTGACTTTGGCAAAAGCATCTGTGCTGTCAACCCACTGTGCTTTAGAGAAGGAACACGGTGAATGTCCACGTAAATTTTCCACCTTTACTGCAGGCAGGGACCATGAGAAGGCTGGAAAACACTGATTCAGAAGGGGATGATACTTCCTGTGGAGTCCTTACCCAAAATGGAGTCACCTAACCCAAGAGCCAGAACAAAACTAGTTTAGTCTTACTGGGTAGGTGTTTGTGGGAATATAGGACTGTAAGGGACAAAGCCACTGACAGTTGTCCAACCAAGTCTCTCCCACAAACATGACCACCCCATTGGACCAATTGAGAAACTCAGCTAGAGGCGCCATTGTCATGGAAACTCAACACCAGAGTCCCACTGAGAGCAGGCCCCAGGGGTTCATCTAGGAGCCTAGCTGCCAGTATTCCCAGAGTTGCCATAAACAAGTAGTCACTGGGCCCACCCCCAACTCCCGCCTTCCAAGGAAAGAGGTTTATAAGGTGTCTGGCCTTATTAGGAACGAGTCCCTTAAGGGTCTTTTAGAGCTAAAACTCTCCACCATGGCTGGAGGGTACAGGACGGCGCTACAAGGAACTGGGGGCTGGGAAGAACAGATTGAGTACCTAAAGACCCAATTTGCTGATGAGTACTCCCACTGCCTGCCTGCTTTCCTTTCTCTAGGAAGTCCCTTCTCCACACCCCAATCATCTCCCTCTTTGCTCCTGACTTTACTGATAGGTTTTAGGGAGACCCTGCCCCCACACCCTGATGCCCCTCTACTTAGGAGATGTGTTTGGAATAGGAAAATTGGGGTACAGATGACTTTCAGCTTGAAAAAAGGCAGCATCAAAGCCATGCAGAACCCCCTACAAACACCTGACCTCACAGAAACCCTTTCCTTTCCCCCTTTCCAATCTGATTTTCTCCAGCTTTTATAGGCTTCAAACTCTTTTTCTTATTCTATGCTCTATTGAGTCTCTCCTTAACCTCTCATCTTCCCACCTACCACACCCCCTCCCCATCTGCTACCTATACCTACCTGCCCTGAAAAACCATTTTGGGGGTCCTCAGACCTTCCTGTGTGAACCTCCCCACACACCACTGTTACCCCTTCTCCCCAGCCCCTCTGCCTTCAGCCCTGCACCCTTTTTTCCCCTTCATCTTCCTCCTCTTTATATTCCCTGTTCTCCTTTGCACCCCACCCCCTTTCTGGAATCCGTCTCTCCGCCAAGATTCTCCCACCTTTCCTGTAGCCCCGACATTTCCAAGCTCTCTTCACTTTCATCTCTCCTATTCTCCCCCTCATCCTGTGTTGCCCCACCCCCGCGTTCTCGGGGACCCCACAACATATCCCCTCCCCGCAATCTCCTCCGCCCCCCCCCCCCGGCTCCGGACCGGCGGTGTCTGCAATGGGCTGGGGGGGGTGGTAGAAGGGGGGGGTGGAGAACCTTAATCGAAGAAAATAACAAATGGAGGAGACGCCGGCGGCAGCGACTGGGGGTGGGGTGTGCGGGGAACAGGGGTGGGGTGGCGGGGGAGGGGGAGCAGCAGGCCCGGGACCGGGGATCTGGGCACTCGGGCTACGGCAGCTCTTACCGGGTCCTGGCTCCGGACGGCAGGCTCCTCTGGGGTAGCACTCAAGGCTCCGGGGGGGCGGCGGCGGCTCCCCGGGCCCCCTCTTTCCCCGCCCCGGATTCAGTCGAGGAGGCGGCGGCGGCGGCGGCTCCGGGCCCCCGCGGGGGCGGCCCCCATCCCCCCCGGCCGATCGACCGCCCTCGGAAGCCCCCCGCCCTTGACTCCCCACTTTGCCTCGCTCCCCCCGCCCCGCGGCTGCCTCCCGGCCCCGGCTCCCGCCGGCCCCAGCCTGCCCCTCCCGGGGCCCACCGCCGCTGACACCGCTGCCTTCCCGGGCCCGGGGTCCCGGCCCCCTCCGAGCCCAAGCCCGAGCCCTCCTCCTCCTCCTCCTCCTTCTCCTCTCCTCCGCCCTCCGCTCTACCGCCCCTCTTCTGGGCCGATCGCTGCCCCCCTCCCGAGCCCTTTCTCGGATCCGATCCTGCTCCCCAAACCCCCCCCAAAATGTGTCCCGGAGAGAGGCCCCCGGGCCGGCGCGGGCTGCGGGCGGGCTCCGCCGCGCGTCCGGAGACTCGCACAGGAAAGCGGGAGGCAAAGGGACGAGGAGGGGAAGGGAGGGAGCAAGAGAGAGGGGGATGGGAGAAGGGAGGAAGAGAAGGAGAAGGAGGGAGAGAGGAGGGAAGGAGGAGAGAGAGGGGGCAAGGAGGAGGGAGAGAAGGGGACGGGAAGGGGGGCGCGAGGGAGACGAGAGCCAGAAGCGGGGAGCAGGGGAGTGGGGAAGGAGCGAGGCGGGGAGAGAAAGAAAAGGGGGGGAGTCT
>JAQQSW010007867.1:0-13602 GCA_028646575.1 Pseudocheirus occidentalis
CTAGGCATTCTTCAATTTTCTTGGAAGCATTTGGTGTGGGAGTTCTGAGTTCTGGGCTCTCTTCCTCCCATTCCATGCTTTGACCCTTTTTGTCCACAAAAAAAGGATTCTAGAGTTTTATTGGTGTTCTTATTTTGCTTCCTTTTTCTCATGTTGGTCAGTCAATTAATTGGTTGTTTTGTGTTTTGTTTTTTTTTAGCTCTGTGAAACTCTGCTTCCAAGGGGGGAAGCTCTGTTCCAAATCGCTGGGGTTTTCCCAACTGCCGGAGCTGTTAGTGGGGTGTTGCAAGTCCTCCAGCTTTGGCTTGCTGAAAGCACACCCCAGGACCACCACCCAAGACCATGATCTGGATCCAGGCCACTCAACGCAAGAGCACTTGGCCCTGATCAATCAATTCAGCCCCACTGCGGAGTCCGCAGGCCAGGGGCTCTGAAGCGGCCTGGTGGGGGCCGTTGCTGATTCCAGCAGTTCCCTTCCCCCACTCCTTCCTTGTCCTGGGGGCAGATTGGCGGAACTGCTTTAACCACCCCCAAATTAATTTTCAAAGTTTCACTTTCACTATCTGTCTCTGACCTTGGTTTGCGGGCTTTTGAAGATTCCCTCATGCAGGTGCTTTAGATTTTCTTTGAAGTAGACTCAAGCTGTGGCTTCTGAGGCTTGGTTCCTCCTCCCCGGCCTGGATCCTGGCCTGGCCAGGGCTGCGGTTTTGGGCTGGACTGGTCTCTGCTAAGGGGCAAGCTGCCCCTCTCCTGTCCCTGTTCCTCAGGCTTTGGCAGATGTGGAGGTGCTGGAGGCTGTAGAACCTCTGCAGACCGGCTGGTCAGAGCGGGACTCCACTCCTTCCCACCATCTGGGGCCTGGCTGCGGTCTCGGCTTTAGGCTGATCCAGCCTCTGCTCTGGCTGCTGCAATAAGTCCCTGCTGCCAAGCTGCCTTCAGCGAGAGTTGTGTTCTCTGTACTTTTGTGAGTCTGAGAGTCCTAGACTTTGTCTGGGCTCATATTTTATGCATGTGTAGTGTGGCAGTTTGAGAGCTGAGGGACCTTGCTGCTTCTACTCCACCATCTTGGCTCCGCCCCCTAAAAGAATATGTTTTAATACCAAATATGAGATTTTTTTTAAGGTAGAAAAAAACGGTAGGATTTAGAGGTAGAAAAAGCATCTTAGAGAAGTTGTGTGCAGGGGATAGCCTCTGCTAAACATAGTTTTCTTGCTACCATGCAAAACATTTTCATCTATCCAACTAAAAGTCCTTGGATCATTTGCAACCAGCTTTGCTCACCCATCCTTAATGGAGCAGCTGACAAACGATGGAGCAGAGGTCATTTGAAACATTGTACTAATACTGCCCCAATGGAAGGGGTATATAATGTAAAGACTACTGAATTATTGGTTGTATCCTCTTAGATCAAATCCTGGTTTACTACTTGCTACCTGTGTGAAGTGTGGAAAATCACTTTCTTTCTCTTAGATTCAGTGTCTTTAGATTTTTACTTGTCTAGTATCTTTTATGTCTCTAAACTATATCATTACTGCTATTAAATAAAATAAAATAAAACAACACCTTGTACTTGATAGAAAAATTCATTTACATCTTAATATTAAAGTAAATAACTTTTAATCAAAAGTTCTGGATCGCATATTTTAGGTAATACCCTTTTTTTAGTGATTGATTCCCATATAATAAACTTTTAAAAATGGTGGCATCAAAATACAATTACAGTTTGTTTTTTTTAACAGAAATAATTTTTCTTTTTTTCTTTTATTTTTTTCTTTGACTTGTTTATTTACTTTTAGTTTACAAGATTCACTTCCACAATCCCTTTAGCTTCAATTTTTCTCCCCTCCCTTCTCTCCCCCCAACTCCTCACACCCCATGGCAGCATGCAATCAACTATAGGATTTGCAAATACTTTCACATTGTACAATAATCTGGTTGTATACAAGGGTTGTAACGAATGGAGTGAACAATGTGAAAAAATGAAAGATAACCAAACATGAAAAAGTATGATAACATGTAGATTGCTTCAGTCTCCATTTAAACTCTGGACTTTCTAGATATTTCTCTGAATTTAGATATCTCCTTCCATCCTGAGACTTTTAGAGCTGTCTTATATGTGTGCATTGCTGAGAAGAGTCCAGTTTATCAAAGCTGGTCATCACACATACAATGTGTCTGTCATTGTGTACAAATTATTTCTGGTTCTGCACTTCTAACTTAGTTTGTATAGGCTTTTCCAGGTGAATATGAAGACTGTCTCCTCTCCATTTCTTATAACACAATAGTATTCCATTACATCCATATACCACAACTTGTTTAGACATTCCCCAATTGATGGGCATCCCCTTAATTTCCAGACTTTTGCCACCACAAGGAGAGCTGCAATAAATATTTTTGTGCATATGCGTCCTTTTCCCACTTCTATGATCTCTTTGGGATACAACCCCAGGAGTGGTATTATTGGGTCAAAAGGTATGCAATTATTTAAGTCCTTTGGGCATAGTTCCAGATTGCTGTCCAGAATTATTATATTGGTTGACAGCTCCACCAATGATGCATTAGTGTCCCAATTTTTCCACATCCTTTCCAACATTTGTCATTTTCCTGTTTTGTCATGTTAGCCAATCTGACTGGAGTTATGTGGTACCTCAGAGTTGTTTTGATTTGCACTTCTCGAATCAGTAGTGCCTTAGTGCACTTTTTCATATGCTTATAGATATCTTCAATTTCTACCTCTAAAAATTACCTGTTTATATCCTTTGACTATTTGTCAATTGAGGAAAGACTTGTATTCTTACAGATTTTTAATTCCCTGTATATTTTAGAAATGAAGCCTTTATCAGAGACACTGGTTGTAAATATTCTTTCCCAATTTCCCACTTCCCTCTTAATCTTGGTTACATTGGCTTTGTTTTTTCCAGAAACTTTTCAATTTAATGGAATCAAGATTATCCATTTTGCATTTTGTAATGCTCTCTAACTCTTCTTTGGTCATAATGTCTTCCCTACTCCATAAATCTGACAAGTCAACTATTCCTTCCTCCTCAGATTATTTACAGTATCAGCCATTATACCTAGATCTTGCACCCATTTAAATTTCACTTTGTTGTACAGGGTGAGAGGATGGTCTATTCCCAGTTTCTTCCATACTATATTCCAATTTTCCCAGCATTTTTTGTCAAATAGTGAGTTCTTATCCCAGAAACTGGGGTCTTTGGGCTTATCAAACAGTATATTACTATACTCATTGACTACTGAGTCTTTTGTACCCAGTATATTCCATTGATCCACTACCCTATTGCTTAGCTAGTACTAAGCAGTTTTGATGACTGCTGCTTTATAATACAGATTGAAATATTGTATGGCTAGGTCACCTTCCCTAATTTATTTTCATTAATTACCTTGATATTCTAGATCTTTTGTTCTTCCAAATGAATTTTGTCAGTATTTTTTTCTAGTTCTGTAAAGTAATTTTTGGTAGATTTATTGGTATGGTACTTAATAAGTAATGTAATTTAGGTACAATTGTCATTTTTATTATATTAGCTCAACACAGCCATGAGCAACTGATGTTTTTCCAATTAGTTAGATTTGATTTTATTTGTGTGAAAAGTGTTTTGTAGTTGTGTTCATAAAGATACTGGGTTTGTTTTGGAAGGTAGATTCCCAAATGTTTTATAATTTCTACAGTAACTTTAAATGGGGTTTCTGTTACTATCTCTTGCTGTTGGACTTCTTTGAAAATATATAGGAATGCTCTGGGTTTATGTGGGTTTATTTTATATCCTGCAACTTTGCTAAATTTATTTATTGTCTCAAGCAGCTTTTTCACTTGATCCTCTGGGATTCTCCAAGTATATCATCATATCATCTGCAAAGAGTGATATCTTCATCTTTTCTTAGCCTAATTTGATTTCTTTGATTTCTTTTTCTTCTCTAATTGCTACTCCTAACATTTCTAGTACCAAATTGAAAAAGAGGGGTGATGGTGGACATTATTGTTTCATCCCTGATATTATTGGAAATGCTTATAGTTTATCCCCTTTGCAGATAATATTTGCTAATGGCGTTATGTAGATGCAACTTATTATTCCCAGGAAAACTCCATTTTTTCCTATACTTTCTAGTGTTTTAATATGAATGGATGTTGTGTATTGTCAAGAGCTTTTTCTGCACCTACTGAGAAAATGATATGTTTTCTGGCAGTTTTGTTGTTGATATGATCAACGATGCTGATGGTTTTCCCAATATTGAACCATCCCTGCATTCCTGGAATAAATCCAATCTTATCAAAATGTATTATTCTTGTGATAAGTTCCTGTAGTCTTTTTGCTAATATTTTATTTAAAATTTTTGCATCTATATTCATGGCAGAGATTAGTCTATAATTTTCTTTCTCTGATTTGTCTCTCCCTGATTCAAGTATCAATACCATATTTGTGTTGTAAAAAGAATTTGATAGGACTCCTTCCCCACCAATTTTCCCAAATAATTTGAAGAGTATTGGGATCAATTGATCTTTAAATATTTGATAGAATTCACTAGTAAATCCATCTGGCCCTGGGGATTTTTTCCTTGGGAATTTTTGGTAGCTGGTTCAATTTTTTGTTCTGAGATGGGGTTACATAAGTAATTTACTTCCTCTTCAGTTAGTCTGGGAAACTTATATTTTTGTAAACATTCATCTATTTCACTAAGATTTTCAAATTTATGTGCATACAGTTGGGCAAAATAACTCCTAATTATTGTTTTAATTTCTTCTTCATTGGAGGTGCATTCACCCTTTTCATTTTTGAGACTCAACATTTGGTTTTTGTCTTTTTTTATCCCATTGACTAAGGGTCTATCAATTTTATTGATTTTTGATAAATTAACTCTTAGTTTTATTTACAAGTTCAATAGTCTTCTTAATTTCAATTTCATTAATCTCTCCTTTGGTTTTCATTGTTTCTAATTTAGTATTTAATTGGGGATTTTCAATTTGTTCTTTTTCTAGATTTTTTAATTAAATGCCCAATTCATTGACCTCAATTTTCTCTATTTTTTTTCAGTGTGTGCATTCAAGGATATAAAACTTCCCCTAAGAACTGCCTTTTCTGCATCCCACAAGTTTTTGTATGATATCTCATCATTGTCATTCTCTTGAATGAAGTTACTGATTGTTTCTATAATTTCTTGTTTGACCCACTCATTCTCTAGGATTAAATTGTTTAGTTTCCAATTAGTTTTTTGCCTATCTTTCCATGGCCCTATATTGCATGTAATTTTTATTACATCATGATATGAGAATGATGCATTTAATATTCCTGCCTTTCTGCACTGAATTGTGAGGTTTTTATGCCCTAGTACATGGTCCATTTTTGAGTATGTGCCATGTACCCCTGAGGAGAAGGTATATTCATTTTCATCTCGATTCAGTTTTCTCCATAGATTTCTCATGTCTAACCTCTCTAAAATTCTATTTTCCTCCTTAACTTCTTGTTTATTTTGAGTTTGGATTTATCAAGTTCAGAGAGGGAGAGATTGAGTCCCCCACTCGTATTGCTTTGCTATCTATTTCTTCCTCTAATTCTCTTGACTTTCCTCTAGGAATTTGGATGCTATACCACTTGGTGCACATATGTTAAGTAATAATATTGCTTCATTTTTGATGGTGCCTTTTAGAAGGATGGAGTTTCCTTCCTTATCTCTTTTAATTAGATATATTCTTGCTATTGCTTCATCTGTGATAAGGATTGCTACCCCTGCATTTTTTTTTACTTTAGCTGAGGCATAATATAATCTATTCCATCCTTTTACGTTTACCCTGTGCATACTCCCTTGTATCAAATGTGTTTCTTGTAGACAGCATATTGTAGGATTGTGGTTTTTAATCTATTCTGCTATTTGGCTCTGTTTTATGGGAGCGTTCATCCCATTCACATTCACAGTTATGATTACTATCTATGACTTTCCTTCCATATTATTCCTTCCCCTGTTTAAATCTTTGTGTCTTCCTTTCCCCTTCTTGTCCTTAAGAGTTTTCCTTTCGACCACTGCCTCCCTCAGAATTCCCTCCCTGTGTTCCCCTCTCTTTTCCTACCTGTTACCCTTGCTACTCTTTCCCTCCTTTACTGATCACCTTCCTCTTTCTTACACCACTCCCCCCTTATTCTTCCTGCTGCCTGTAGGGCACAATGTATTTTTATTCTTAGCAGAGTATGTTATTTCCTCCTTGAATCCAAACCAATGCTAGCAAATTTCGTACATTGCTCCTCTCCCTCTCTCTATTGTTATGAGTTTTTGTGTTAGAATCTAAACTTAGCCATTTGTATTGATCCCTCTTTAAATCAGAACCAATGAGAGTAATGATCATATAATGCTCTTCTCCTTCCTTCAGATTCCTCCACTTTATGTTTTTATGCCTCTTATTGTGGCATAATTTACCATCTTCTCCTTCTACCTTTCCTTTTCTCCCATTACAATCCCTTTCTTCCCCTTAATAGGTTTTTTTTAATCTTCAGATAAGTTCACTTAAACCCACACCCTCTTTCTATGCACATCCCTTTTAAGTGTCACAATACTTACATAAATTTCTGTCTTGACAGGTATCTGTTTCTCATAAAGGAATGTAAACAGTTTTCTCTTATTGAGGCCCAAGTTATGTGAATGTGTGAGCATCTGTGTGTATGTGTACATGTGAGTGTATGTTTTCCTTGTTTACCTTTTTATGTCTTTCTTGGGTCTTGTAAGTTGAGACCGAATTTTCCATTGAACTCAGGCTTTTTCATAAGGAAAGTCTGGAAGTCCTTTATTTCATTAAATGACTATCTGCTCCTCTAAAAAAAAATGCTCAATCTTTCCAGGTAGTTGATCCTTGGTTGTGGTTGCAGTCCTAGCTCTTTTGCTTTATGAAATACCATATTCCAATCCCTCCAATCTTTTAATGTAGCAGCTGCTAAGTCCTGTATAATCCTGATTGTAGTTCCATGATATTTGAATTGTTTCTTTTAGGCTGCATTCAGTATTTTCTCCTTGACCTTGTAGCTCTAGAATTTGGTTACAATATTTCTTGGAGTTTTCAATTTGGGATCTCTTTCAGGAGGAGCGCGGTGAATTCTTTCAATAACTATTTCCCCTTCTGATTCCAGGACCTCAGGACAGTTTTCTTTGACAATATCATGGAGAAAGCTGTCCAGGCTGATTTTTTTCATCGTGGCTTTCTGGTAAGCTGATAATTCTTAGGTTTTCTCTCCTGGATCTGTTTTCCAGGTCAGTTGTTTATCCAGTGAGATATCACACTTTCTTCTAATTTTTCAACCTTTATGTTGTGTTTGACTGACTCTTGCTGCATCATAGAGCCCTTAGCTTCAATTTGACTGTTTCAAATTTTTAGTCCATTATTTTCCTCAATTAGTTTTTGAAGCTCCTTTTCCATATGTTCACTTTTCATTTTTAGGCAGTTATTATCTCCAGTTAGATTGTGGACCTCCTGTCTTTTTTCTCCAGTTTTACTTTTTAAAGATTTGTTTTCTTCAGCGAGATTTTTTTTCCCAATTTTGTCAATGTAAATTTAAATTTATCTCCTACCTCTCTAATTTCATTTTTAGAATCCCTCTTGAGAACTTCCAAGACCGCTTTTCCTTCTGTGGTCTCTAGTGTGAGTATAGAGTCTGTGTTGTTTTCTGAATTTGCTCACTATAAAAAAATTTAATGGTCCTAGCCTTCACAGTTTCCTTCTTCCCCATTGTGGTTGCTGATGTCCTGGATTTTTAGAGTGGATATCTGCTTTTGGGTGCAGAAGTATTGAGCTTCTCAGGTGGGGCAGTTGGAGTTTGGTCATTAACTTCCTGAGCTGTAGTGTCTGAATGACTACACTAAGGTCAAGGCCAGGACTCTCAGTGTTTGCCCTGAGTTACCCTAGGGCCCATAGAGTAACCTATGGGTGAAGGGTGGTCTGGCTCCTTCAGGTTTCCACCTCTGTGTCTCTGGGTTACAGCTCAGGCAGGTTCAGTAGCTGGAGGCCAGCAGAAAGGCAGGGAAGGGCTATAGTCTGCTGATTATATAGGTGGTACCAAAGAACACCTGGGCTTTTGTTGTTAGGGGTTGCAGGCTCCACCCTTCTGGGCTTTGACTCTGTACTGTCTCCCTTCCCCTTTCCTCAGTGACACCCAAGTCTGAGGCTGTTTCCACTAATTCAAGATTTTACTCTGGGTGCGACATTTAACTCTGGACTTTTCTGGGTCATGGAGAGAGGATCAGAGCAACTAAATTTTATTCCTCCATCTTGACTTCTGGAAGTTTGGGTATGTACTTTTTAAACATCCAGGCTGCAGGCTCTTAACCCCAGGAAAAGCTGCTGACCCTACTGTGGGCCCCGAGTTTTCTCTTACCCAGCTCTGACGATCCTCTGTTGTGTGGCGAGATGGCTGCAAACCCCTCCAGCCAGGCAAGTCTGCTGGTTGGGGCTTCTTAGTCTGCCATACTCTACTCTCAGATCCGTGCTTGTACAGCTCTTGTGTGCTCTGTGTTCTCCCTGTCCCGACCTGAGTAGGCAATTTTCTGGGCTGTGAATCTGCCATACTCCATCTCCCAATGGGTTCTGTCACTCTTAAATCCATTCAAATTTACTTTTTAGCTTTTAGTGACAGAATTCTTGGAGGTGCTCGGAAAAGCTATTGCTTCCTTTCCACCATATTAGCTCCACCTCCCATTCACAGTTTTTAAAAGCAGATGGAAGATCACATATATGGCTATGAAAATATCTATTCATTTTTCTCCAGTACAATTATTTTCCTAATGAATCTGGTTTTTATATTGAATTTAATGAGATGAGTAAATATCCTAAATTCATAATTGAGTGTAGAAGTAATGCTGTCAATAACTTATGTGCATAAAATCAGAAGTAATGATATTTGAAAAAAAGCCTTGCAATAAGTTTCTCTGATGAAGATATAATTTACATTATAATTAAGAAACAGATTAAAATTTATACAAACATGATCCATTTCCTGACAGATAAATGGTCAAAGGATCGTAACAAAACAAAATGTTTCAAAAAGATATTTAAGTTTCAAACTATCAACAACTATTTGATTTTTTAAAAGATCTTTATTTTAAAAGTATGTAAAATAAAGCAACTTAGAGATGCTACTCATATCTATTGATAGAGATGATAAAATATGCAAAATGACAAGTTACTAAAGGATTGGTCCATTGCAAGTTTGCTTTGATGCACTATTGCTAGAGCTGTGAATTCATCCAGTCATTCTGAAACACTTTGGAGTGATGTCCCCATAGTCACTAAACTGTACATACATTTTCACCAAGATACATCACCATTAGGTAGATATATCTTTGTGTGTGATGGTGAAGTTATATGTGTGTGTGTTTGTGTGCGTGTGCATGTGTGTGTATGTGTGTGTACTCTGTTGTTCAATCATTTCAATCATGTCAGACTCTTCATATGGTGTTTTCTTGGTGAAGATATGAGTGATTTACCATTTTCTTCTCTAGTCCATGTTCAGCAGAGGAAACTGTGGTAAATCAAATTAAGTGACTTGCCCAGGGTCACATAACTAGTAAGTGTCTGGGACCAGATTTGAATGCAGGGAGGTGAATCTTTCTAACTGTATCCACTGTGCTATCTTTGTGCTGTTGGGTCATTTTCATGTCCAGCTCTTTGCAACCCCATTTGGGATTTTCTTGGCAAAAATGCTGGATTGATCTTTCATCTCCTTTCCTAGCTCATTTGATAGATGAAGAATTGAGGAAAACAGAATGATTTTCCCAGGGTCACATAGCTAAGTGTCCCAGGCTGTATTTGAACTCACAAAGATGAGTCTTTCTGATTATAAGCCTAGAGCCCTATACACTGTTCCATCTAGTTTCTCCATCTAGATAGAATATATATGTGTATGTGTGCCCATGTGCATGTAAGACAGCACAGAATGAAGTGGCTTGCCTCTATAATAGTTATCAGTTCTGAGGGAAAAAAACGTTTTGAGACCAATGTTTTGATGATATCTGAGTGAGAAGAGCTCCTAAGTTCCAGAGGTAGTCAACTAGTGTGAATCCCTATTTACTGATCACCCAGGAAAGAAGAAATCAATATCCCTTTCCACATTTCCCTTACCTCCCCCTGTTTATATATTATGGTCTAGAGAGGGCTGAAAAACACAGACTCATTTATTTATTTCTTCTCTACAACTTAAGGAAAATTGCAGTTGAGAAATGTCTCAGCCTCAAGCAAAAATGAAGATTCTCAGAAGGATCTTGAAGAGAAAGTTGGAGGTTCTTTCTAGCAAACTCCCTCACTTTAGAGATCATTTGTCTAGTGATTCCTGTACGATGTGATCTGGAAGAAAACTAAGATGTTATACACCTGCACTGCCTCACAGTTATACCCTCCTTTCCTCTGTATCTAAGGAAATCAGCACATAAATTGATTTGGGTTGCTTCCACCTCTGGTACATAAATCTATCAAAGATGACTACTATAACTTGAATATGACACAGCTGATGACTTAGTGGATAGATCACTAGGCTTGGAGATAGGAAGACCTGGGTTCAAATCCAACCTCAGATACTTCCTAGTTTTATGACCCCAGGCAATACACTTAACCTCCTATTGTATGACAAAAGGATCTACTGAATCTACTAGAGAAGGGAATGACAAACCACTCCAGTATCTTTGTCAAAAATAATCCATGGAAAGTTATGATCCACAGAGTTACAAATAGTAAGACATTTCTGAATGACTGAACAACAACAGCATAGTTGGAATATATATCTTAACAGTAATGTTAAAGATATTGAATGCACTCGAACTTCTTCAAGGACAGTAGAATCAGTTCACCTCTCTGGAACCCTAAATATAAGGTGGATTTTAGCATGTGCAAGGTGGATTTTTGTTATTTTTTCTTAAAGTTTAGTTTCCCAGGATTCTTGGCCATAGCAATCACTAGTTCTCAGGCTCCTAATTTCTAAACATCTCTACCATGCTTCTGTAGTATTATATGACAAATAATATAAACATCTGTGCTTAAAATTGTAAATATCCACCACAACTGTGTAGTGAGATATAATGATGAGGCAATATAAACTTGTGAGGCTATTGTTGGCAAACTGCCTTCTTTTTCTGTTGCCCTATAAAACAAATGAGCACTGGCAAGTGAATGAAGAATATGAGAGTGCAATGCTGTACATGCCTGAATTGGCCTTCATCAAGCCTTGGGAAGATTTGGGGATTTCTGATTTGGATAACGCATAGATCAGTGGTTTTCAACCTGTGGGTTCCAATCCCTTTGGGGGTCAAAGGACCCTTTTACAGGGGTCACCTAAGATCATTGGAAAATACATATTTATTTATTTTTTATTTTTTTTCTTTTTTGCTTTTTGCTTTTTGGAGGGCAGTTGGGGTTAAGTGACTTGCCCAAGGTCACACAGCTAGTTTTTTTTTGTGTTAAGTGTCTGAGACCGGATTTGAACTCAGGTATTCCTGACTCCAGGGCCAGTGCTTTATTCACTGCGCCACCTAGCCTCCCCGGAAAATACATATTTCTGATGGACTTAGGAACCAAGACACCATTCCTCTATCCATCTCCAGATGGGTCTGCCCACATGTAGTTATGCTCATATATGAGTATTAAAGGATCACACCATTAGGAAGGTTGAGAACCACTGGCATAGATGAATGCATATAGCTACCTCAACTGGTGGCCTTCATTGAGCCTTAGGGGGAATTTCAGGGAGTGAACAAGTTGGAATGCTTTTCCTGTCTCAACTGAATCTATAAAGACGTAGGAGTTCTTGCCCACCCCCCCTTGCAAACCAGTACAAAAAGGGTAATTACAGAAGCTGAAGGAGTTGATGTTCCCATTTTCAGTAACCCTTTTGTGAAGAATAGACAGGAGTAATGTAAGCTAGCCTATTTAATTCCTTATTATGACTCCATTCCTTTCTCCCTGTCTGTACAGATCGAGTGAACCTGTACTAGAACACCTGCTAGAATTCCTCCAGTATGTTTACCTGTGTACCAAATCCATTGGGTACATACTGTCATAAGGAAATTCAGGGTCCTGATCTTTTTTATAAATGAGAGAATAAATGTTGGACCTGTGGGAGTTAAAAATAATCTGGAATTTCCATTGCCCACCAGAAAAACACTGTTATTGCTATGACCCCCCCAAAAGTCTCCCAAAGTGTTTAAGAAATACTGACACTATTTAGAAAGAAGAACCTGAAAAGGAAAGCAAAGAGTACAACTACTAGAGAAAGTGAAGAGAACAAAGAGATCATTTTTAGTACACCTGAACATATTTAAACTCTGACCTCTACTCCTACCCTAGTCAGTCTGCCAGACATTCTTGCCAGAGGCTCTAAAACCTGGTCCTCAGTACCCACTCAGTACTGGTCATAATACTACACATCCTATACTTTAAGCTCTATGCCAGAGCTATGTAAAGGGCCAATGAAAAGGATTCCCTTCCCACCCTCCCCCATCCACCAGTCAATTTTGAATCAGAGGTCCACAAAAGAAAGCTGAAAGCTGATTCCTCAGGATCCTGCTGCCCATTTCTCCCCTTCTCCCCCAGCACCTCCCACACCCACCACAGGCTTAGAAAAGCTGGAGTTTAGTGTAGAGGGAATGACTTATTCTGTCTCTCATTTTATGTAGGTCAAAAGTAAAAAGATAGCAATCAATTTTCACAGTATTGCCTCGGACAGCTTACTAACAGAAAGGGAACAGTGATCATTAACAAAATCTTTGTACCAAGTATTTTTCATAGGGTAATTTAAAGTCTACAAGTATGTTGAAGACTACTTATTAAGGCATTAGAAAATAAACTTGGAGTAAGTACAAGATTGAGAAAGAGAGTTATGAAGATTTCTTATAATTCTTTACAAACTGTCTTAATAATCCCCCCTCTGATCATATGCACACATGGAATTTTTCATACTTTTTACTCAGCATACATATAAATATATATATATATATTTAAATGCATATGGATTCCAGACAAGGCCTCTTCTAATCTTTGTAAAGATAAACTACCAAAACTTTTTTTTAATAATAAGTAAAGACTTTCTAAATTGCTTGATTTGTGACTGACACACAACAAAGGTTTCAAAATCCCCATTAATGCTTCTGTGTTACAAAATAATTTATTTTGGTGAATAGACATATTTTTATTTAAAAAATATATATACTACAATAAAGCATAATGGCAATGAATGTCCAGTGCACATGAGCCATGCAATTGTCATAGTTGCTTAGCAACCTCTGTTAGGTACTGTATATTGGAGAGCAGGGGAATACAAAAGAATGAATGAAAGCCTTATCAACTGCATTGATTTCAGGTAGAAGAAAACTGTCCTCAATGTAAAATTAAATCTTTTAGGTTATTAAAGGAGACAGGGCTTAAAAAAAGTTTATTTGCCTATTTAAAAAAATTACTGAGCGGAGCCAGGATGGCGGCGTAGAAGCAGCAAAGCACCACAACTCCCACACAAACACGCTGAAAAACTCATAAAATGGGACGCTAAACAGATTTTCAAGCTCCAAAACTCTCCACAAGACAGAAAGCACTACAGGCAGCGCAGCAGGCGGGGCTCTTCATAG
>JAQQSW010007868.1:0-13602 GCA_028646575.1 Pseudocheirus occidentalis
AAAAAAAAAAGAAATTAAATGGGAATTTTGGGGGGAGTTTTGAGGAAACTGAAGACAGCATGGAAAGACCAGAAGGCAACACAGAACCTACGGCCAAGTACTTAACCCAAGTTTTACAATAAGGTACTATAAACACTCCATAAAAGGAAAAGAAAAAATTCAGACTTCTCTGGCAGGAAGGCAGGGTCAATTTATTTTGTGGATTTTTCAGATTGCAGGGGCAATGTACCCTTACCTCCCCCCTCCCAGGATGTGGAAGGCATAGCTGTATTAGAGTGTGACATTTTTTTATTTTAATTTTTATACATATCAGATATATCAAGTATGGGACGAAAATCACAAGTGCATGACAAGCAGTAGGGATGCTCTCTGTAGGACTTGCTTTGTTTACTCCCCAAACTATACTCACATTGACAGATAGAGTCCTCCTCTCAGGGCTCCAGGCTTAACCCTCCAAATTAAATGAACATATATCAAGATACTTACTGATTTTAGTGCAAAGGTGGGGAAATGTGAGGATGGGGGGAAATATGGAACCGAAGTTGCACCCCCTGGAATATCCTCAGAGCTTCTCCAACCTGCAGGCTGCCAGCCAACCATGCTCAGTGCTCAGCTCTCCATCATTCAGATCCAAGTCAACTGCAAGCCATGTCATCATTTTCCTGATGTCATGGTCCTCTTTGAGAAGGAAGGACAAACACACAATGCTCAGTGCTAAAGGACTAGGGCATTTTGGGATGGGAAAACAATCCCCATCTCCTCCTCCCCCCAGGTTAGCCTCTTAACCCCCTGACAATGGCAGCAAAGGGGCTTCAGCATTTTAAGAAGAGGAGACAGTTTCTGGCTTGCTCTTTTTTCTTTCTGTCTGGAATGTATGGCAGATAGCTCCGTCTTCTTGGGTAGTTCTCTCCTTCCCATGCTGAGTCCGGCCTTCCACCAACCCCAGCAGAAATGTTGAATTGTGAGCACATGGCAGTTAAAGCCAACCTGTTGGCTTAGGTGAACCTGAATATGGATCGTAGAACCTTGGCTGCCTTTCCCACTTTGCGTTTTCTTCCCTAAGTGTAGGTGACTGGGCAGTGTTTCCAGGATAGATGCACCAGGTCTTGGATGAAACCTTGTGACTTCAAGAGGAAGAACCCCAGTTCCTCTGTCAGAGCTTTTTGGTAGCAAGGCAAGTTTCTGCACCAGCTCCTGAGGTGGCCTGCCTATAGAAAGGGACCTGGAAGGACCGTTTTGGATAGTGCATAGTCTTGTTCGAGATCATCAATTCACTTGTGAATCTTTGGTTTTTTTAGCATTTCTTTCATGTGGAGAAAATTAATAGTTGTCCTGTGCTTAATTCTTATTCTGCATGGTGTATTTTTCTACTTACCCTTTAGGGAGACCCCAGACATGAACTAAACCTAAGTCTTAAATAATTTTTCCTTAGGTTCCATTGTGAGAATGTAAAAATATGTGTGAGAAATTAATTTAGACCGTCTCTTTAGGGGCCAGGCTCCCCCAGGAGGGAATGTAGTCACTAGATGGAGGGTTCCGTTCAGAAGTATCCCTTAATGAAGAGGGAGAATGTGCAATATCCTAGCCCTTTGGGCCCTTCAGTGGTTAGAGTTGTTAGAAATATATGGGAAAGCATATTTAGGAAAAAGAAAGAGGTTTAGAAAGAAGGAATGAGAGAGGCCAAAGACTTACTGGTAGATTCCACAGAAGTTTTGTGCCTTTATATCATTAACATTTTCTTTGAGAAATGACTTTGTAGGTGCTAGACATGACAAGCACTAAACAATATCATAAAAAACTAAAAAGATTATATTTTAACAGGACAGGAAAAGACTTGTTAAGGATGTAGGATTTATCCCTGAATTAGCCATATGTATGTAGTCAGAACATTGACTTGTCAGAGCTAAGCTCAGATTAGTAAAAATCAAGAAGCAAGAATAATAATGAGATCATGCAATTGAAACAACTCCATCCTGAACTATTTAAACCAGTAATTGATGATCAAAAATAGGAAATGGACAATAGACATGACATTGACACTGATTTTAATTTTTGTACAGAAACTTGACCAGTATAAATTAATTGTCCCTAACAAAGAGGCCAAAAGAGCTTAGAAACAGCCTTACTCAGCAAACATCTGAATTTCCTGTAAACAGAGAGAGATGACTGCCAAAGGCAGATTCTAGGTAGAATCTAAACTAATTTATAAAATCTTATTAAGAAGGTCAATGGAGCAGTATCACCTCTTAAAGCAAAGAAGCAGTAGAAAGTAAAAAGCGGTTTTTTAAAAAATCTTACCAAGACATTGGAGTAAGAAAAATCATTCCAAGGGTGATTAAGGATGAAAACAGAAGGACATCAAATAGAAGAAAAATATCAAAGATATGTAACAAATAGTTTTTTCCATCGAGGCCAATGGAGCCACCAAACTTAGACCCTAAAATTGTAGTCTTGAATGAGCTTGTGGGGGGAGGGAGAAATGGCACAAGGACAGGAAAAGTAGCCAGATTGGACCAAATGTAATATAGAGGAGACTCGTACTATAGACAACACAATTGTGAGGATACTGTGGGATTTGTACAAGGCATTTAAGGGAGAGGTAGAAGATTCCTAGACCAGACCTTATTAATAAAAAAAAGGTGATTGAAGGACCATCAATAACTTTTGACCTATATTCTTACATTCCCATTCATTAAAAATGATGAGAATCATTTATACACAAATCCAGGTCAGCCACCATGGAGGAATTAGTACAGAACAAGCAGGCTTGCACAAGCAGCATTCTAAAATGGGACACATCTTTGTCAGTTGTCAATAATATAAGATCCTGTGGTACTTGTTATTTGTTGATTATGGAAGAAAACACATTTGTTTCTTAGTATACGATGCCTCCTTATAAATTTTTCAACAAAATGATTCCATGACATAAATACATCAGTATCATTCAGGATTCTTTGAATGGTATAATGACAAAAATAGCCCTGTTCAACTAACCCTCTGCTATGAAATATTGGGTAAGGAAATGTGTATTCACTAAAGATAATGAAGAAGTTTCTGCAGAGTCCAGGTCTGTGGATGGTAAGGGGCTCTAGATGCCCTTGGTTTAAAATGACATTGTGTAGATTACATCAAGCCCAGAATACTGTAAGGGCCCCTTGGAATAGGAGGAGGGAAAACAAATATTTATTAATGCCTACTATGTGCTCACAACAACCCAGGGAAGTAAGTGCTATTCTGATCCCCATTTTACAGTTGAGGAAATTGAGGCAGAAAGTGGTTAAGTAACTTTCTCAGGGTTACATAACTTGTAAATATCTGAAGCTGGTATTGAACTCAAGTCTCTCCTGATTCCTGGTGTAGGGCTCTATCCATGGTACCACCCAACTGCTTCTCCTGGCAGAGATCCATAATCACACAAAGGAATATGGCATGATCATTTACACAGGAGAGACCAAGTGGATGAATAATATGTATTGCCCATATTTCAGCATACATTTGGATAGACAACCTATAGTGTCTGCTTATCAGTAGGTATATCAGGGACAGACAATACATACAGATGGATAAAACAGGCTGAATCTCTTTTGAGAAACTGCAAAGCTCCCCAAACTCCCAATGAAAGCAAAATCCCATCATTTTAATATCAATATTTTAATTCACAATTTTATTAATTTTATCAGCATTTAAATATTCTTTCGTGTATTGACATCTCCCATTAAACGGTAAGCTCCTTGTGTGCAGGGATTGTCTTTTTCCTATTTGTATCCCCAGCACTGTGCCTTCCATATAGTAGGTGTTTAATAAATGTTTATTGATTTGGATTGAAAGGATATTCTATCAGTATTGCTGTGTTGAAGCAAAACATAGAATGTAGTGGTCTCCAAAGAGGGCAACAGAAAAATTTAGGAGCATGTTGGTATGTATAACTAACAAGGAACAGTGAAGGAGAACAGATATCTACAAAAGATCTCATTAAGGCAATGTGTGATAGAATGAAAGAAGATGATCTGGTTACATGTTGACGGTAAGAGATGATGGTCAGAGGGCTCCATTGGTAACTACTTAATGTTACAAGAAAGTAAGGAAGGCCTTCGGCAGATTGGGTGGACCCTGCCCTCCCCAACACTCCCTTCCTCCACTATTCCATAGGCAAACTTATGGGAAGACACTTTGCCACCTCGCCACTTCAAAATTTTGAGGATGAACTTGCTTTCATAGTATCATTTCTTACCTCTCCTGTTTTTCACAGAGTCGCTGATCCCATTCTGACTTGTTATTCAGATTATCATCCACGTGTCATATCTCCCTTAAGTTAGACTGTAAGCTGTGGCCAGGGACTATTATTTATTTAATCTTGGTATTTCTTCCACCATCCATCACACTGTTTTGCAAACAGTAGGCATTTAATGTTTTACCAGATGAATTATGTCTATCCAATTTGTCATTGCTACCTGCTTGATCATAGCACACAGATCTGCTCATGTCATTCTGCTGAAGTCTAGAGTCCTAATAAAGTCTAGAGTCCTCAATTTGGTTCAATTCAACAAGACTGTATTAATCACTTGATATGTTTCAAGGAGCTAGGTGACTCAGTGGACGAGCCTTGATTCAAGAAGACTTGAGTTCAAATCCAACCTCAGACACTCACTAGCTGTGTGACTCCGGTCAAGTCACTTAACCTCTGTTTGCTGTAATTTTCTGGAGAAGGAAGTGTCAAACCACTCCAGTATCTCTGCCAAGAAAACCCCGTGGACAGTATGGTCACGAAGAGTCGGACATGACTGAACAACACCAACAACAATGTGCCAGGCTCTATGGTGGGTATCTGGTATGTGCTGTTCAATTCTTTGACCACATTTGGGGTTTTCTTGGCAAAGCCACTGGAATGGTCAGGCAATGCCTGGCACATAGTGGAGCCTAATAGTTTGTTGACTAAGACAAAAATGTCCTCAAGAAACTGCTAATCTCCTTAGTTTGGCATTCAAGGTCTTCAGCTGTCTGGCTCCTACTTTCCTTTCTTGCCTTATCTCACAATATTCTCACTCACATAGTCTATGCTTCAGCCATATCCTTTGCTCAAATTACTTTCTACACGTGGAATGCATTCCTGGTTACCCACCACATCCCACTTTCTGTCTATTGACAGCCAGACCCACTCAGATGCTACCTGCTCCATGAAACCTTATCTGATTCCTTCCAGTTGGAAGTATTTTGTCCATAGCCCTTTATAATTTCTCTTAGACATTTGTTATTATCCAATTTTGCAATTCCTTGAAGGAAGGAACCATGTCCTTTAATCATCTTTCTATCTCCCCAGCCCAATGCATTACTGCATTGTAGATAGTAGGTGCTTAATAAATATATTTTTGATGGTAGTGTTAAGTTTCCTCTTGTATCCTGTGGATTGGCTATATATCTTAAAATAAGGTTTAGAATTGCACATTCAAGTTCTCTGACTCCAAATCTCTGCCCAGATTCTAGGAAAGCCTACTATGCCTGATGCTCTTCCACCTCTTCTCTCTGCCTCCACCCCAAAGGGAATGGGATACATCCAGTCAGCAGCTGGCTGTATGATATGATATATGATATGGTGTAATGTAATGTAATATAATGTGATATAACAATATATAATAATATAATTTAGTATATAACATAACATAACATAATATGATACGGTATGATTATATAAGCACCGAACAACTGATAGACTCTTGACTCAGGGCAGTGAAGTCAATCTCCTTTTTTTTTTTTCTAGAAATTCATCCATTGCTCTCTCAGGAAATCCTTTAGATTTCTTCTAAATCCTTAAGATTTCTCAGGCCATCCTTTAGGACCTTGGAAAGTCATTGTGTCAATTTCCCTATCTATAGGTTGGAATAAAAGATTGAGAGCAGGAAGGGACATCAGAGGATATTTAGTCCAATTTCAAAATTCTACAGATGAGGAAACTGAGGTCTAGAGAGTAAGTGACTTGCTCAGGGTCATACGGCTAATAGGTATCTGAGATAGAATTTGCACTGCCCACAGTGCCTCCTTGTAGGAAGGCAAAGGTTGACGAAGCCAAATGATCAATTACCAAATACTTATTAATGGTATACTATAACAGGATGCTGATTCTTCTCCTGTCTGGCAGTCCGTGGATGATTAAATCATCCACTCTGAGATTACATCTACTTAACTTTCTGAAATGTTTCCTCTCCTGTTCCCTCTCAGCAGGGTGCGTAGTAACCATTCCTGACTTGGGAAAGTCAGTTTGGAAAAATAAATCTCTTGCCAAAAAAAGGTAAAATTCAAAGTAAAAAACAAATTATCTTCAGATTATCCTTTAATTTCCTCCTTTAATGTCTACATTGCCTCATGGAAAAGAGGCAAGATGATGCTGGAGTCTCAGATACTATGCTGGCTATTACACACATGGCAAATTACTACCAAGCAGGAAAGTCTTGAGGGTTGGACTGGATGACCTCCAAGGTCTTTTCCTGTCCACTTCTAAATTTATGGTTCCTATGAACCTATAGCATATGGATCCATTGGTGCATGCCTGTTCTTAGTCACGAGTGTGGATAAATTCTGAAATGCTTATCACCTGATTAGTTGAGGGGATATTTACACCGACAATATTATGAATCCTTGAGGTTTTGAGTATAATCAGCTTAGTTTCATTTAGTGATTCTCTGGTCATTCAACCCCCCATCCCCTGTTGGAACAGATAATTAAAAAAGTGACGGTCCGTAGCTTTGCATGAGATTGGAACTAACATGACCTCAGAACTTCCTTCCAGTTCTAAGATTCTATTTCTATCTGAGTTACTCCAATTTAAGCTATTAAAACACTGAGTAGGGGCAGCTAGGTGGCACCAGTCCTGGAGTCAGGAGGACTTGAGTTCAAATTTGACCTCAGACGCTCGACAAACTTACTAGCTGTGTGACCTTGGGCAAGTCACTTAACCCCAGTTGCCTTAGCTTTTTCTCAACACAAAAAACCAGAATGCTGAGTGGTGAAAGTAGTCCCTGCATAGGTCTGTTTTCTCTGCAAAGCTCAAGTCAGATCTGGTTCCTGGAAAAGACTTGGGATGGGGGTGGGAGTGGCATGGGAAATCAAACTGTCTAGGTTGGTATCTTGGTGCCTTTCCTCTTACTAACCATTCCCATGCTGGCCACCATAATCTAGGGCCACATTTCCCCCAGGCCTTCATGATATCAGTCTGATTGATAAGTTCGCCTCTTCCCCTTCAGACTCTTTCCAAACTGCTGGAAGAATTCTCTTCCTCACTGAGTGTGGTGGGAGGAGCACTGAACTGAGAATCAGGAAAGCCTAGGTTTAGTCTGAGTGATGTCCTCCAGGAAAGTTCCTTATTCCTTCTGGGCCTCATGAGATCTAGACCTGTAAGGGGTCTCGAGACCCCATCCAGGGCATGACTCCATGCCTTTCAGAGGAGGAAAGAAACTCTGTCTAAATATGTCTAAATTCCAACCAGACGCTATGACTGAATCTAGTGCCCTTCCCACTTGATCAGACTGTCAAATAGCTATGACATTTAAAAATGGGGATGTACACATCTGGCTTGCTTATTTCTCAGAGTTTCTCTGAGCATGAGGATCAACACAAATGATGTATGTGAAAGCAATTTTAAAACTGTAAAGTGCTATCAAAATAGAGATCATCATCATTTAAGATCTCCTCTGCTCTTAAAAATCTCTAATTCTGTGAAACCACTTTCATTCTAATTATAGTGATTTCATTTCTCATGATCTCCACTCTCCCCAGTTTTCCCATGTGTTCTACAGTTTACTTTGACTTAGTCTGACCAATTGTTTCATTGGGACTTGCCAATAGGGCATCCTCTATACTTGACTTTGCCCAAAAGTAGCTGGTGGTACAGTGGATGTGGGGTTAAGTGACTTGCCCAACTCAGGATGACCTGAGTTCAACTCCAACCTCAGATACTTACTAGCTGTGTGATCCTGGGCAAGTCACTTAACCCTGTATGCCTCAGTTTCCTCATCTGTATCTTCGGTATCTTTGCCAAGAAAACCCCAAATGAGGTCACGAAGAGTCAGACATGACAGAAACAACTGAACAACAACATTCGTGTCTAGTTCTGCTATGATATTGTTCTGTGAGAAGAATGCAAAGCTTGTAAGCTTATTTGTGGTGGAGCAGAAAGAACATGGCTACCCTGGGATTCAGGAGGCATTGAATCTAGCCATGGCTCTGCTATTAACTTACAGTGTGACCTGTAGTGATGACTCAATGAAGATTAAGTGGCTTGCTCAAGGCCAGGAAGGCTTAATTTAGCAGAAGCAGGATTCCCACTCAGGTCCCCTGCCAATTGAATAGGATTTCAAATATTCCATGATAACTTAACCTCCTTTCTTTTTAATTTTTTTCTATTTTTTTCCTTTTTTATTAAAAAATTTTTTTCTAACCTCTCACTCTCCTTTAGGTGCACAAATATTTTATATACATTAATACTACAACAACCCTTTGATGTTTGTAATAAAAGTAATCATCCTTTATTTCACAGATGGGGAAGCTGAGACCCAGGGAAGGCTGCCAAAGCTCACCCAAGCTAGTACGTGGGAGAGTCAGATTTCCTGTCTCCAAATCTCGTGGCTTGTTTTTCTACCACCACATAGCTGCCTTCTGAGGTCCCTACCTCTTTTCAGAGCCTGTGTGGTAGAATTGTCCATAGTGAACACCTCTGGATGCAGGTAGAAAGGCATTTCTTAAACCTTTCACCTCTCCTGCAGGAGATGGGCCACCCTTTCTCTTGAGCTAGGCCTCAAAGGCTTTTTGGTAAATATAATTGAAATTCCTTCTCACTTTCCCCTTTCCTGTCTTCCTGAAGCCTTCCCACAGTCTTCCCTAAAGCAACATTCGATCCCTTCCTCTTAAGCTGTCTACATTGAGAAACTAGGAGGCAGCCAGATTTTAGGCCCTTCTTCTGCACCTGCTTTTTATTTTAAGACTTAGAAAAAGCCACCAGCTGACCAAACTTAGTGATAGAAAGTGGTTCCTCCCCCCCCTTCTCTTTCTTTTCCTCTCTGGTCCCCTGGAGCTTATTTCATTTGAAGGCAACTCAGGTTGATGTATTTTTAAATGGCTTTGATTTTATCACCTTGCTTAATGATTTGGCACGTTATTTATTAGACTGGGAGCTTCCCAGAGGGGCCTGGCCCATTAACGTATAAATAATGTGGCAAATAGTTCAATAGAGCCGTAAAAAAAGTGATTTAGAAATAAATTGACCTCTGTTTGTTACATGTAAACGAAGGCCCAGGGTGATAATGCATTTTGTGCCCTTAAACTGGAATGGAGAGTGTTGCAGGAGGGGGTGGTGAAGAAGGGCATGAAGAAAAAAAAGTTTTCTCTCAAGCCTTGTTTCTATGTCATGGCTGGTGAGGGAGTGGAGACGAAGACCCAAGGATCCATCTGAGGGGACAGAGGGAGTGGAGAAGGTCATGGGACTACAGGCTTAGAACCTGGAGGGCATTTAGAGGTCATCTGGTCCAATGCCTTCATTTGATGAGCAAGGATGCAAAGCCCAGAGAGAAGAGGTATGATTTGCCCCCAGTCTTACAGGTTGTTAAATGGTAGAACAAAGATTTGAACCCAGATCCTTTGACTCCAAAACCAACGTTCTTTCTGCTGTTGCACGTTGTCTCTCATCACATTTGGGGATGTTCTCTCCAAGCAGACAAATTATAGATTGTTAAAGCTTAGAGTTTAGTCCATGTAAATGAAGAGCAAATGGGGGAGAGAGGGTGGAAGAGGCATAGAGTGATGCCCTATCCACCATAGTTATCATGGATCGCTTGTTATCCGTGTTAACCAAGGCATCTCTGCAGCTCGAAGAATGGCAATTACCAAATAATCCCCAAACTGATGATTAACCCCAAATGGTGCATAAGCAGGGAAGGAGCCAAAAGAGTGAATAATCAAAAGTCATTTTTATTTGATTCTAGGAAGCTTTGGATGACATTTTAAAGCACCTACCTTCCAAGATCCGCTTTGCTTTGTTGCACATTAAAATGCACTGGGCTAATCCTTGAGCTTATTACTTGATGGATGGGGAGAACAAGCATTTATTAAGCGCCTGCTATACCCTGTACTAGCACTTAGCAAATATTGTCTCAGTTGCTCCTCCCAACAACCCTGAGGGGTAGGTGCTATTATCATCCCTGCTTTGCAGTTTAGGAAGCGGAGGCAGGCAGAAGTTATGACTTACCCAGGGTCACACAGCTAGTTGGTGTCTCGAGTCAAATGTGTGCCCAGGTCTTCTTGACCCTATGGCTGCTGCTCTGTCCACTGTGCCACCTAGCTGCTTCATGGCATGAGGCAGTGAGAGAAGTAACCAGATACATGATCAGGGTTGAAGAAGGGGCCATTGGGGGTGGCTAGGTGGCTCAGTGAATAGAGCACCGGCCCTGGAGTCAGGAGGACCTGAGTTCAAATCTGGCCTCAGACACTTAATACTTATTAGCTGTGAGAACTTGGGCAAGTCACTTAACCCTAATTGCCCTGCATTCCTCCCTCCAAAAAGAAAAAAAAAAGATGGGGCCACTGGTTAGAGACATCATCTGTGAAATAGGCAAGATTCAAATAGAGAATAGAATTGACATTAGATGCCTTGGATTCCCAGGCTCATTTTGGTCAATAGCTAGGATGGTATTCAAAAGAAGAATGTTCCCCTGTCTTCCTAAATTGTTGGTTTACTTGTTTCCCCTACTCTGACAGTCTGGAAGTTCATTTTGAGACCTAATTCCATTCCGGCTGCTGTTTTCCTCCTGTTCTGCCTTCTAATAGAAAAACCCTTGACACATGATCAAAGAACCCCCTTTTTTAGATTCAGGAAATCTTGACTGGGCAGAGTTTCCAATACAGTCAGGGATTTGGGGTGTCTTTCATCCCTAGAGCTCAAAGCCTCCCACAGATATTAACCCATTAATCACCAAGCTGCTCTGTGAAGTTGGGACTCTGTCAGTGGGAACCTTGCCTGCTTCCCAGGTGGAGGAACTGAAGCCTGGACTTGTCCAAAGCTGCCCAGGGAGTCAGGGGGTGGAGCCAAGAAATGAACCCAAAGTCCAGAGAGACCATCTTCTCTGTTCCCAGTGACTCAGGGCTCTGTCTTTCTGCAGGTTCAGCAGAAGAAGAAAAAAAAAAGATCAAGAGACGCAAAAACTGGGAACAATCTAAGACACCTTCAAGACTTTGAACTGTTGACAAGGAGGACCTGGTGGCTAAAGAGAGGTTGGGGTTAGGAAGCAAAGTGCCAAGGTCCACTTTGAGTTGTTGAGAAAAGAGAGGGTCTTTTGGTTAATCGGGAACTGGGAAATTTGAATTGAACTCCTGCTCTGTGCCTTCCCCCCAACTGTCATCATCATCACCACCACCACCATCATCATCATTGTCATCATTATTACTATCACATACTTATGGCAAGGGGAAGACAACCCTTCACTCTACCATGACTTGAGGACTTTCTCACCTTTTGGGTGGGGATTAAAGCCTGCTGAGGAAAGACGGAAAAGGGAGAGGTATACTGAGGGGACATGAGACATAGGTGATGAGTGGAGCTTCTGGCTCTACTAAAGCAGCTCTAGAAAGAAAACCGATTTCTAGAATTTTGTAGGTATCTGTTCCCTGTCCACAAGAGCAGCATTCTCCAAACCTTTTTAAAAATTCAAAAATTTAGTGGTGTTTTATTTTTTCCAATTACATGCAAAGACAATTTTCAACATTCATATTTCCCTTTTTAGAAGTTATTTTAGTTTTAAAAAAATTTTCAACATTGACTTTTGAGTCCTAAATTTCTTTTCTCGTTCCCTGCCTTCCTCCATCCCTAAAATGATATGCTATCTGATTTAGGCTATACAGGCATAATCATATCAAACATTTCCAGATTCGTCATGTTAAAGAAGAATCAGAAGCAAAGGGAAAAAACATGAGAAAGAGAAAAAAAGGAAGAGAGAGAGAGAGAGAAGAGTATGCTTCCATCTGCATTCAGACTCCATACAGCTTTCTCTGTCTGTGGAGAGCATTTTCCATCGTGAATCATTTGGAATTGTCTTAGATCATTGTATTGCTGAGAATAGCTAAGTCTACCAAAGCTGGTCATCGTATAATCTTGCTGCTTCTTCAACTTGATGGATGGGGAGAACAAGCATTTATTAAGCGCCTTGATGTACTATTTCATTTTTTGAAAGATTCTCCCTTCTTCCCTCCCCTCTTTCCTCCCTAAGACAACAAGCAATCGGACACAGGGCATACATATGCAACCATGCAAAACATATTTCCACATTAGTTATATTGTGAAAGAAGAAACAGAATAAAAGGAAAAAAACACAAAGAACCCCCCCCAAAGTGAAAATGGTATGCTTCAATCTGTATGCAGACTCTATCAGTTCTTTCTCTGGATGTCTCCAAACTTTTTTGATCACATAACCCTAGTAGGAAAAAATTTTGGAGCATGCACCCCAAATATATGCACTTTTATATGGTAGCAAATTTTGTACATGTATGTGTGCAATGGGGACTGGCCATTGAGAACACAGTCCTGATGAACATGCTCAGTGTGCTCAGCATGGCAGCAAGTAATCCCCTATATAGAGGTAGAGTATGTGCAGGTATTCTGTTTCCAGTCCCATGAAGTACTGGTATATTGATTTTTGATTGGTTGTAGAATGGGAACTTTGAATACAAGTACCTAAAGGTAACTTGGCCCTTTTTTCATTCTAGAGTGTTAAGCAAAGAAGATAAGCTGCTGTGGTCCTACTCTAATTGGGAGGAGGAACCTCAGTTCTCTCTTACCTGGAACCACCATAAAGTTGAGAGCACATGATCCTTTTAAAAAGTTTTTTTTTTTGCTTCTTTGGAGGGGTAATTGGGGTTAAGTGACTTGCCCAAGGTCACATGGATAGTGAGTGTTAAGTGTCTTCGGGTCAAATTTGAACTCAGGTCCTCCTGATTCCAGGGCCAATGCTCTATTCACTGTGCCACCTAGCCAACCCAAGAGCACATGATCCTGATGTATCTGAGAGAGGAATGAATGGTGGCAGCACTGGCCTCCTACTCCCAGCTGCTTGTCTCCCCACGTGGGCTGACATATAACCCTTGAATATGGTCCTCTGCTCTTGGCCTCTTTGAATTTGTTCTTTCTTCCTCAGGGATGAGTGTAGGTGAAGGTTTAAGCTTCACTTTGTGAACTTTAAGACAGCGGTTCTCAACCTGTGGGTTATGCTCAACTTGTAACAATGAAAATACATCCTGCATATCAGATAGATTCATAATAGTAGCAAAATTACAGTTATGAAGTAGCAACAAAAATAATTTTATGATTGGGGGTCACCACAACATGAGGAACTGTATTAAAGGGTCATGGTATTAGGAAGGTTGAGAACCACGGCTTTAAGAGCTCAGAAGACCAAGGGGTGGAAATCTGGGAGCTGGAGTTCATGCTGGGATTTTTCAGATTTTGAGCATAGGTGAGGTACAAGGGGAGATCTTGAAGAATTATTTGCTTGACCACTCGTCCAAGGCTATTTGGAAATGAACTTGGTGGTGGTGGTGGGAATGCTTTGTAGCAATTGCTTTATGTGT
>JAQQSW010007869.1:0-13602 GCA_028646575.1 Pseudocheirus occidentalis
GTTCAGCCATTCCCCAATTGATGGACATCCCTTAAATTTCCAGTTTTTTGCCACCACAAAGAGAGCTGCAATAAATACTTTTGTACATATGGGACCCTTTCCCACTTCTATAATCTCTTTGGGATACAACCCCAAAAGTCATTGCCCTTTTTATTATCAATATCTTGTTTAAATGGGTCTAGATTAAATTATTTTAATTGTTATGTTTTTCTCACCATTCTTTTTTTTCTAGTTTTATACAAATTATCATTGTTTTAACAAGATGGTGGTTTGACTATAAAAACAGCTGATTCAGGAATGAATTCTACATCAATAATGAGTCTCTTCCTGGCAGACAATTATGTCCTCTGTAGTCCAGGGAACCAATTCCTAGTAAATTTCTGGACCCATGCAGTGTGATCTCTAGAAAGAAGGAGGAAGGAAGGGGGTCAAACTTAAAAAAAAAGATTCCTTACTTTTTTGCTCATTATTCCTTTACTCAAACACCAAGGAAATTCTTTAAAAAAACCTTAGTGATGGCTCACATTTAAGGTCTACCTAAAAGAGATGATCAAGATCCCTTCTAGAGAAGTTGTTTAATATGGAAAGTAATAGTTATCTAATATGGCAGCAATTTATTTCCTCTATCAAAAAAGAAATTCATAGAAAAAAACCAAGTGTTTTTTGACAGATACTTAGAGAACATAAACTATAACCCATTACTGATATTGTACTCTCTAGAGAGATAAAGACTTCTGGGAGACTTCTGTTGCTGTTTAACAGCTACTTCACATTCACCTCAGGTTTATAGTGTCCAAGTATCAACTCAAAGTCTGTGTTTTTTGTTCAACCAGGTATACAAGGCTCATCTTCCTAGTGGTGGCCACATTCTCAAAAGGGTAGAGTTGCAGAAGCACATAACATTCCGTCCAATAAGTCTTAGATTCATAAGGCTTGAATCATGAAGGCTGCAAAAGTCTATCTCTCAGTATTACTTTTTAGTAACCTTTAGTTAGTGAAAGAAAAACAGAAGAGACATCCAGAAATGTGAGTTCCCCCTCAAGGTTACCTAAATAAGTGCATATTTTTGCTGTCCTGTGCAGATACATACATACATACATACATACATACATACATACACACACATACACACATGTGGATTCTGGTAGGACATATTCAGATGAGTTGGAAGAAAAAATACAGAAGGACAAAAATGTTGTTCTCTCCTTTTTAAACCTAATAAGTAGACTAGTCTTGCTGGCTCAAATGTCAATCCTTTTTGACATCAACCTTTTCTTTTATGGGAACCAGGAAAGAAACTAAGACTCTGATAATGCTCATTATTAATTTTTTGACATGTTTATTTTTCCATAATTTACATTTTCTAAGTGTTTCCCTTTTTCCTACCATAGAATCAACTTTTATAACAGAGAATAAAAAGGAAGAAAAGAAAAATGGAAGCTTAGGAGAACTAGCCAGTATAGTAAAAAATCCGACATTATATATGATAATCCACACCCATAGTTCCCCAGCTCTGCAAAGAAGAAGACGGAGGTGCCTTATCATATATTTTCTTTGTAAGCATATTTTTAGTAAGGGCCAGAGAGTATGTGACCATCCCAATGGAGCCAAAGTGTGAATGCCAACTCCATGAGAAGTTGTTCCACTGCTACAAAAGCCATCAGTTTCAATATTTTGGCTTAATTACTTGGTACTTGCCATATAAAGTACCTGCACATTAATTTATTTTGAAGGTAGTATTCATGATGCAGAAGCATGAAGCTTCTGCGTAGGTCATACATATTTATCCTTTCTGATTTTTTATTACTTTCAAACATATATGTCATGACTGTCCTTAAATAGTCCCATCATTTCACTGAAATTTCTAACTATTAATGCATATGCTGATTTAATTTGGAGTGTTGCACTCACTTTTCAAAGACTTTTTGTACTTCATCCTCTGCAACCAATGTTGGTGCATAATCTACAATTATTTTCATATGGACTTTTTTGCATATATTTATAGTTAGCTCTCAATATGAGATGAACTAATGTACCACAAAAAAGAAAAATATTTTTCATGTTAATATTGGGACAGTGATAAAGAAAATTCTGCTAGCTACTTGCTTTATTCCTCTAATGAGTATTTGTGAACCATTCCTCCATTTAGTTCATTCTTCTGACTTTGTTCAGAGTAAGAATATCAAAATGTATGTAATTTAGTCCCTCCAATAATACATCCATTAATTAATCATATTGATAGCTAGTATATATTCTTTATGGTGTTAAAAATATTCCACATATGTTATCTCAGTTAACCCACACAACAATACTATAAGGCAGGTGCTATTATAATCCTTATTTTACAGAGGTGGAAAGAGAGAAGTTAAGTAACTTGCCCTGACTGGGGTAGGATTTGAACTCTGCTCTTTTTGATACCAAGTCTAGTATTCTACTCAATATGTCACCTAGAAGTCAGTATCTTACATTTAGAGTACCATTGTTATTGACACAGACATTAAAGTTAATAGTTTAAAAATGCATGATTTTTTTTATCATATTCTACCCCATTTTTATGTTCTTGGACCACTGTTGCTCAGACAGGGAGTTAGACAGTGAGGAACACCCAGGAATGATCTATCTAGCTGTCTATCTAGTTGGTTTATTTCACAGATTGCTATAATCAGACAACTTATGGACAAACTCTTATTGATGAGCCTTTCTGTGTTTAACTAGTTTGTTACTCAGAAAGCTGATTCAGGGTCATAGTCAATGTCTTTTCAGTGTGATAGAAGCCAAGAGAGTTAAACCTGGTAGAGGTTTTGTGAACCTCAGTTATACTCCATGCAACCGGAGGTGGAAAAATAACCTCTCTCTTTTTCTGTCTCTTTGTCTCTCTCTATCTCTGTCTCTGTCTCTCTCTCTCTCTGCATAGTAAACAGCAATATTTGTAAGGATGATCAACTGTGAAAGACTTACCTACTGTCATTGAGACTACAATCCAGGACAATTCCAAAGGGTCCATGATGAAAAATGTGATTTACTTACAGAGACAGAACTGATGAACTCTAAATGCAGATTGAAGCATATTTTTTGTCTGTGTCTTTTTTTTAATATGACTAATATGGAAATATGATTTACACGGCTTCACAAGCATAATCAATATAAAATTGTTTGCTTTTCCAAGGGGGGAAAAGAATAAGGGAAGGAAAGAATTTGGAACTCAAGTTTTTTTTAAAATGAAAGTTGAAATTTTTTACGTGTAATTTGGAAATATTTAATAAGATAAATAAAAATATATTTTAAAAAGGAGGCCTAGCTTCAAGGGTGAAGAATATGAATCTCATTGTAGTATGCCCTAGTCAGACTGAACCTGGACACTGCGCTCAGTTTTGGGAGCCACTTAAAATTGATATTGATAAGCTAACACTCAGATAAATGTAGTAAGGTTCTGAAGCTTTGTGTTATATAAGTATTGGTTATAGGAAATAAGACTATTTTGCCAGGACAGGAAGACTTAGGGATGTTTTAGGAAGAAGAGATTAGAGTTTTCTCTCTAATAGGGAGAGAACTAAGAGTAAAGGGTAGGAATTATATAGAAGCAAATATAGGCTTGATGTAAGGAAATATATTCTAACATAGAACTCTCCCAAAGTGTTGCTTTAAGACATTGTGGGTTGCTTCTCATTAGAAAAATTCAAGTAAAAACTGGGGTGGACCAAAGAATTCTTTTTCAAGTGTCAATTATAGTATGTAAGGTGAATGGTTGATTGAGTCAATCCAAGTTCAAGTAAGTGACAAGATGCTAAACCCTGATACATTTTTCAAGGAAGAACAATCAGTCAATCTATGACTTTAGATTAAATTTGGAAAATCTTATATCATTTCAGAAGTCACTGAAAGTCATTTGATGAAAAGAGATACATGGAAAGTTTATTTAGTGTTGGTTAAGAAACACATTCTCCTCCAGTTCAGAACCTAGGAATTTAAGATTTGGGTGGAATCTTCCAGCCAAGTCTCTGAGGAGTCATTTGGTGGAAGTGGGGTATGGGGAAGGTAAGAAGAAGCCTCAGCTTCAGTCTCTTTCCTGCTTCCCTTTGACCAGAGAAGAACCTTATAAATTTCAGTGCTTTGAAGGATTTTGGATTTTCCACTGAAATCCTAGTCTCATCAGTATCCTCAGAACAACTGATGTGTCATGTGAATTAGGAGCCAAGGAAAAACTAGATCAACTGAGGAAAGGAAGCTTCAAGACTCTACAAAGAGAACCAATGAAGCTATATCATGCCTAAAGGAAGTGGCCCACAAAGAAAAGAATTTTCAGCAATAAGGAGCTCTGTAAAAAGGAATTTTGCACATTTAATTTAAGTTTGAAGTCATTCCCCCCTGGATTCCATTTGTACTGACATACTACCACTGTTATTATTATTCCATCTTGGTAAATATCCCTCTGTAAAAGTTAATTCTGTCTGATGAATTGATATCAACTGGTAAACGTGGTGAAAGCGCATAGGTAGGGCTTTATGAGATACAGCGCTAGCATCAACAAGCCCTAAGTGCTACTCCTAGAATCCTAGAAGGGGATATAGCAGACCTACACATCCTTTTAGTAGGAATAGAAATCAGAAGGATAGTACTTCTGTCTCTGTGGTCTACAAATAGATAGCCACTGAAATCACTTCTACCTCTCATAGTCTATGATTCTTCAGAAATATAATTTTTGTCTCAAATGCCAATCCTAGCAAATTTCAATCATTTAATACATAAAGAACTTGAGATTGAAATTTATTTACTCAAATTGATTGAATTCCTTTAAAGGAATCATAGTGTCATGAATCATACACATTTAAATTGAATTGATCAGCAGAGGAACTGATTAGAATGTGTTTTTATGTTTGTTTTTTTTAAAATCTAAACTGTTTCATTAACAGGTAAATATTTGCCATGAAATATCCAGCATTTGTAAATTATGTTCTTGATTTTAAAGGTAGGGAAAATGGTAACATCATCATCATCATCAACAATAACTCCATAAGTATGGCATAACAGCACCTATTATATTCCACCAGGAGTAGCTAGCATCATATATAGATACATACACATATATACATATATACACACACAAATACATATGTATGTATATTAAATAGATAGAGATATGCATATATGATTTTAGTAAACTTGTAACTCCGGACCTTACCAGCATAGTCTTTGAGAAACATAAAGGTAACAATAATACACGAACAACTCATGAATGTTTTTAGATAAACAAAATCTTTATCAGCTAAACATCATGAGGTGTATTTGGGAGAGGGTAGCACACTTCCAGATTGGTGGTTAAAAAGAAACTTGCTCTCTGATGTATTTCAAATCCATATTCCCGTGCCCATGTCAAGCTTTTTCAAAACTCCACATAAAAATAATTAGATTTTATAGTTTTTTGTAGAATATTATGAAATACTAATTTTACAGGTGCATTATAGCAAACTACAGTTACAAATATCAGAATGCCATTAAACATAATGCACTCCTTATGCTGGGGTAGTTAATTTAATATTAAATCAATAAAACATTTACTAGGCTGGTCACAGACTTGCTTGTTGACAGCAGGCTGGGTTACTGCAAGCAATACTCCCTTTCCATTCGCTGGCCAATTTTAGGCAGCTGCGCTCTTCTGGAAGTCATGCCTTGTTGAGTCCTGTTTGACTTATGACAAATAGCCTCTCTAAGCTTTAGTGACTTTGGAGAAACTAAAAATATTTAGGAACATTTATTAGCAAGAAAATGTAAAAGATTTAGTTTAACCACAGCTCTAGACTGTGTTGATGGCTAGTTATGGTTGGAATTGCTTCTCACTGGGTTGTCACCATTACTTATTGCTGCAATACACGCTGTAAGAGAAATAACCTGAGGATATTTGTAAAATCTAATTACATAGAAATTCTCATTTTGATCCATTAAGATGATGAAATAAAAATACTTTTCTTTTATGTTCATCTATTAGCCATTATCAGACAATATTTATTTAGTATTTCAATGTGTAAGATTCTGTGCTAAACTCAGGAAGTATGAAAAGACATCATGAGACATGTATTTGCCTTGCCGGGGATTAGAGTCTTGTTAATAGACATCATTTATATAAAACAATACAGTATAATTCACTACAGCATATATTAAATACAAAATGGGTGATATAGGTATGTATAAGAGCAGGGAAGAGGAAGGAGAATCCCTGTGGGTTGAAGTAATCAGGAAAGGCTTTTCCAGTGAAATGGAAGAGATTTGGACCTTTTAAGCCCATATAGGTCTTAGAAAATGGGAGCGAAGAAACAGGGAGAAATGGACATTTTATTTTGAGTCGTTGCTCAAAGAACACAGAGGAATAAATTAGTATGTAATACAATTTAATTGAATAATTTAACAAATATTTATTAAGTAATGCTACATGCTGTATTAGATTTCATTAGCCTACGACATATTATAGGCAAGGAATTATTAAGATGACTCCTAATAAAAGATATTATCAATGAAATGTTTGAGCATAAAAGAAAATGGCCCAGTTATGTGGCTAGAGTGAGGGTCAGTGAAAACCCACTGGTGTCCTCAAGATGGCAAGATGAAGTAAGAGCCCACAGCATAATGAGTGACATCCCATGTGGTAAACTTATGGTAGGGCACAGAAAAAAGTTAAGCAAGATGGATTCGGATGAGTGGGTAATATCCTGCATTGGTGGAAGGAATATCCATATTGATAAGACCACAGATCTTTGTGAGTATTTGGGTATGTACAAGGCTTAAAATAATAACGAGGATAACAATAACACTTTAAGCTTTGCAGAGTTCTTCACGGATACACCATTTAAAAAATTCTATTTCTAGAACAACAATAGGGATCAGATGCTATTATCATTCCCATTTTTAATGGAGAAAACTGAGGCAGATGATGGATAAGGAACTTTATCAAAGTGTCATAGTTAGTAAGTATCTGAGATGAGATTTGAACTCAGGCCTTCCTGATTACAGATCTGATGCTATGTCTATAGAACATATACCTACCTAGGTGCTAGGGGACAATATGAAAACACAGTCCCTACCATCAAGGGATTTAAGACTTAGTAAGGGGGATGAAATACTTACTCAAGTCAAGTCAACAAGTATTAAGTACCTACTGTGTGCCAGGCACTGTGATAAACGTTAGGGTTACAAAGAAGGGCAAAAACAGTCCCTTCCCTCAGGGAACTTACAATCTAATGGGAGGAGATAATATTTAAGCAACTATGTACATGCATGGTACATAAAGAATAAATTGGAGCCTTCTTGTAGAAGGTGGGATTTTAGCTGAGACTGGAAGGAAGTTAGGGAAGCCAAGAGATAATGGTGAGGAGGGAGAGAATTTCAGGCTTCAGGGATAGTTAGTGAAAATGGAAGAAATGGAGCATCTTGTATGAGGAACAGCAAAGAGGCCAGTCATACTATCTGTGAGTATCTGGAGGGGAGTAAGGGGTAAGAAGACTTGAAATGTAGAAAGGAGCCATGTTGCAAAGGATTTTGAATGCCAGACATAAGATTTTATATTTGATCATAGAGGAAATGAGGAGCCTCCAGAATTTACTGAAGTCTGATCTATGCTTAGGAAGATCATTTTGATAAATGTATGAAAAGAAGCCAACCAGAAGGCTGTTGCAATAATCCAGATGTGAGGTAATAAAGGCTTATACCAGGGTAGTAGCAAGGTCAGAAGAGGGAATATATGTAAATAACTATAAGACAAATTAAACAACAATTAAAGGCATTGGAGAAGCCAGAGTGGCATTAGGATTCAAAAAGGAAAGAATCACTTCTAACTTGTAGAATTTACTAAAAAGATGGCATCTGAGCTTGGCCTTGAGTCAATGAACATATCCAGTGAAGAAGTGATGAGGTAGGCATGGTTCGTTTCAGGTAAGGAGAAAAGAATGAAGCCATCAGAGGACGACAAGAAATACAGACATGTTTAGTATTCCAGTTGGTCTGGAACACAGAGTCCACAAAAAGAAATGCCGTGAAATAAGGATGGAAGAGCATTGAATACAAACTGCATTCAGGAAACAGCACAGAACATTTTTGATTAAGGGACTGGCCTGAATATTCGGAAGATTACTTAGGCAACATTATGAAGGATTTTTGGCAACTGATTACACATAGCCTGTTCACAGACAACAAGTAGGCCTAGTTAAAACTGGGAAGTTCATTAAGGGAACTAATTTAATTTGAGTTTGAAGAGAAAGTTCTGAGTAAAGAAGAGCCCTAAATAAAAACTAAAGTCTTTGGTTTATCCAGAAAATCCAAATGAAGGAGTGTGAAATCTTTTATTCTTTATGCTATGGATAGGCATTGAAGTTTTTTGAGAGAAAATAATGTGTGCTAATGGGTATTTTTGAAATATTAATCTGAAAGTCCTACACTAAAGGCCTCCTTCACTGTCTCAGTGTAATGATGTGGAATTGACTGTGGGTTCTCAAAGACTAAGTTGCAGAAGGCAAGCTCTTAAAAGTAAAAAACTCATAGAATTTGAAAGTTCAAAGGGACGTCAGGGGCTATCTAGTCCAAGCCATATAGGAAAGAAATCCCCATGGTAACATAAAACACAATTCATCATCCAGAGTCAACTTGAATGAGAGAGAATACCTTACCTTGTAGAGCACCCTGAAGTGTCCACCTTTTAGCTAACTCAAAATATTAGGAATATTTCCAAAGCCTAAATTTGTCTCTTTATAATTTACCGAGGTCTTGGCAAGTTGGGAAAAAGCAAAAACAAAACAAAAAAAAAAACTTTAGGTCTCTATCGGGCTTTCTATGTATTATCAGACTAATTCAATTCAAGTTGATGTTACTTGGTGAGAATTATTATCATTATTTTTTTCCACAGAGACTCACAAAGACCAATTGTAAGATACAGAATTATTGTGACCTGCTTCAGTGGTTGTGTGTCTCCACTGAGGAAATCATGGATCTTTCAAAGTTTCAAAGTAAATAATTTGTCAGGAGTGTATGTGTAATCATAATGAAATTTGAAGTTTCTTTTGTATTGCGAAGCTGACAGGTACTTAACATCTAGTTTCAAATTAAGCCTCTGTTAAAGACACAGAAGGTATGAACCCCTATTGCTGATGTAACAGGAAGGGGTTGAACAGAAAACCCCTGTTGCTGATGTGACAGGAAGGTGCTGAAAAGAGAGGAGCAATATTGTATATAAGGAAAAGCCCCAGAGAGGGAGAGAGAGATTTTCTTGGAGCCAAGTTCTAGAGGCTGAGGAAGAGAGGCCCAGGCTGGAGAGAATGATATTTTTTTTGGAGGGGGAAAGGTAGGTCAACTAAGGCCAAGTGACTTGCCCAAGGTCACATGGCGTGCGTGCGTGTGTGCGTGCGTGCGTGCGTGTGTGTGTGTGAAATGTCTGAGACTGGATTTGAACTTAGGTCCTCCTGACTCCAGGGCCGTACTCTATTCACTGTGCCACCTAGCCACCCCGAGAGAATGATTTTTATTTTGAGAGCCTGGATGAAGTGATTTTGATTCTGGGAACCAGCTGAAGCTTTTGCTGAGTCCATGGGCCAGCTAGAGCTGCTGAAGATTTCTGAGGACCAGCTGGAGCTGCAGAAGACTAAGGAAGCATGAGTGTGGTACTGGTATTTTGTCTGTTTGTGGCTTCCCAGGAACAGAGACTGAAGGATTTAAGGTGGACTGGATGCTCTGAGCTTCAGTGTGGAACAGGGACTGCACAGAGAGCTGGACAAGGAGCTGGGAGCTGTCTGCCTTTGAACCCAGCTAACAGTGGTAAATCCAGGTAGGAGCTGGGACCATAGAAGGAAATCCAGGGAATTTGATAGCCTGCTTCTGGGCAAGATGAAGAGATCTCTCCGTGGATACTGACTAGTGACTGATTGAAGTTGTAACTTGGTTATGACTTTGAAATTGTAACTTATATGTGACTAAGGGCTGGATGGCCTGTGTATTTTACACTATGCCTTAAGAGAGTCTGAGTAGTGACTGATATTGTAACTTAGTACACCCCATGAGTGGAGAACTTTTGTATTTTGTGACCCTTAAGGAGGCCTCCTTAAAGATGATTGAATGATTTAGTTGATTGAATTATTGAGTTACTAAGTGATTGATTGACTAAATGATTATACTTTGAGTATTATAATATAGTATTATATCATATATAATGCTACATTATATATGATTATATACTATATAATATAATATAATATAATATTTCATATAATATTATATAGTATATATTATATACTATAATATAGTATAACTACAGGTCTATAATATAATACTTTGAATGAGAGTAGGACATTTAAATGAAGATATCTACCAGGCAGTTAGAAATCTTTGTAGAGATCAAAGAGATTGTCTGATAGAGATCCTACCTGATTCATAAATCTCCTCTACAATTGTCAGTATTCCAAGAATAGTTTGGACAAGTGGTCACCCAGACTTAGTAGAAGGTACCTCCAGTAACAGAGAGGTCCTTCCCTAACAAGGTGTAAAGTCAAACATGAGCAGCTTTCCAGAGGACAGCTGCTGTGAATAGCTTTCAAGGTTCTGATTATATAGTAAAGTGAACACTCTATTCAATAACAAATCAGAGCAAAACATTCACAGAAAATCAAGGTACAGCATTCAGAATGTTACAACTTATCACAGAAAATAAAAATAGAGCATTCACAACAACTTGTCACTAATATGGCCACATAGTTTTCACCACATTGGTTGCATAGTTTTCTTTCTTTTTTTAAACTTTTGTTTATTTTTAGTTTATATCTTTCATTTCCATGAGATTTTGATTTACAAATTTTCTCCCTGTCTTTGCCCTACCCAACACCCCAAAACACTGATCCCACTGTATACCCTTTCCCCCAATCAGCTCTCTCTTATATCCTCCCTCATCACCCCTCTGACTTTCTGTTAGGGCAAGATGGATCTCCCTACCTCAGTACCTGTTTATTTCCCTCCTTCCTATTCCACCACCCACTTGTTCTATTCTCTACTTTGTTCCTGTTCCTTTACAAAAGTGTATTCTTCTAACGACCTTCCCCCTCAACCTGTCCTCCTCTCCATCCTCCCCCCTCTCATCCCCTTCCCCCCTACTCTCCTGTAGGCTAAGATACCCAATTTAGAGTGTATGTCATTCCCTCCCTAAGACAATTTCAATGAGAGCAAGGTTGATCCATTCCCTTTTGCCTTCCTGTTCTTCCCCTCCACTGTAACAATTATCCCTTGCCTCTTCTATATGAGATGATTAACCCCATTCAGCCTCTCCCTGTCTCCTCTCATACCATTCCTCTCCCACCATTCAATTTCACCTTTTAAAATAGTATCCCATCCTGTTCAATTGATCCTGCATGATCTATGTACACATATATACACATACTCAGATATGTAGTCATTCACATATAAACCCTCCTATATAGACATATGTGTATGTATGTGCATCTATCTATCTATCTATCTATCTATCTATCTATCTATCTATCTATCTATCGGTCTATCTATACACTTTTATATTCCCTTCAACTGTCCTCATACTGAGAAAATTTTCATAAGTTACAATTATTGTTTTTTCCATGTTGGCATGTAAATAGTTCAACTTTGATAAGTTTCTTATGAATTCTTTTCCACTTTTACTTTCTCATACATCTTGTATTTGAATGTCAAATTTTCTATTCAGTTCTGGTTTTTTTCATCAAGAATGCTTAGAAGTCTTCCACCTTATAGAATGACCATATTTTCCTCTGGAACATTATACTCAATTTTCCTGGGTAGGTGATTCTTGGTTTTAATCCTAGCCCCCTGATCTCCAAAATATCATATTCAAGGCCCTTTAATCCCTTAATGTAGAAACTGCTAGATCCTGAATTATTCTGATTGTGATTCCACAATATTCAAGCTGTTTCTTCTTGGCAGCTTGTAATATTTTCCCCTCGATCTGGGAACTCTGAAAACTGGCTATAATATTCCTAGGAGTTTTCTTTTTGGGATCTTTTTCAAGAGGTGATAGGTGAATTCTTTCAAAGTTCTATTTGGCCCTCTGGTTCTAAAATATCAGGGCAATTTTCCTTGAGAATTTCTTGAAGGATGCTTTCTAGGTTCTTTTTTTGATCATAGCTTTCAGGTAGTCCAATAATTTTTAAATTGTCTCTCCTGGATCTATTTTCTAGGTCACTGGTCTTTTCAATGAGATATTTCACATTGCCTCCTATTTTTTCATTTGTTTGGATCTGTTTAATAGTATCTTGATTTCTCATAAAGTCATTTGCTTCACTCTAATTCTGAAAGAATTATTCTCTTCAGAAAACTTTTGAGATTATTTTTCCATCTGGCAAATTCAACTTTTTAAGGCATTCTTCTCCTCATTGGTTTTTTGGGCCTCTTTTGTCATTTGAGTTCATCTATTTTTTAAGTTGTTATTTTCTTCAGTCAGGTTGTTGACTCTCTTTTCATGATTTTCTTGCATCATTCACATTTCTCTTCCCAATTTTTCCTCCGCTTCTCTTATTTGGTTTTCAAAATCCTTATTAAGCTGCTCTATTGCTTGTAACCAATCTACATTTTTCTTGGAAGCTTTTGGTGTGGTAGTTCTGATTGCGTTGTCTTCCTCCTGTTCCATACTTTGATCCTTTTTGTCCCCAAAAAAGTAATCTAAAGTTGCATTGCTGGATTTGCTTTGCTTCCTTTGCCTACTCATGTTGCCAGTCAATTACTTGACTTTTAGGTTCATTACAACTCTGCTTTCAGAGGGGAGAGCTCTGTTCCAAATCACTGGGGTTTTCATAGCTGCTGGAGCTATTAGGAGGCCACCATTTCTGCAGCCCCCACCAGCTTTGGCTCACTGAAAATGTACCTCAGGACCACCACCCAAGACTGTGATCTTGATCCAGGCAGCTCAAGGCAAGAGCACTTAGCCTCTAAATGATGGCCTGGTGTAATAGTAATCAGTTTATCAGATACTTAGCACTTAGTAGCATAGGGTTAAGTAGCACCTAGTAACTTAGTGCTAAATATAGAAGGTATGAACTCTGTCCATTGCTGAAAAGGTGTGAACTCCCCTGTTGACTTGAAGAAGGGTATTGGCTGAGACAGGGGGCCAGTGCTGTATATAAAGAAGAATTTTAGAGAGAGAGGAGAGAATTGGAATTGGCTCCTCAGTGAAGGAAGATTCATGGAGACTGAAGTCAGCTGAGAAAGAGAGGGAGAGAGAGAAAGAGTTCCTCTCCCGGTACCTGGAAGCTGACTGAAACATGAACAGGATGGGACTTTTTTGTGGCCTGGCTGATGCTTGAGTTCCAGGCAAGAGAAGTGGTGAAGGGTTTGAGGTGTGCTGAACCCTGTGAACTTCAGTGTGTTCTGGGGATTTCCCTGAGGACTGGACAAGGACCTGGGAGCTGTTTATCTCTGAGGACTGGATGAGAACCTGGCAGCTGTCTGCTCCTGAACCCAGGTGATTGTTTGGCAGATTCAGGAGGGAGCTGGGACCAGGGAAGAGGATCCGGGGAATCAGACAGACCACCAAGAGTCAAAATGAAGAAGAGGCCTCCCCTTGGACTAAACTGAGGTTTGTTGGAAATCAAGGGG
>JAQQSW010007870.1:0-13601 GCA_028646575.1 Pseudocheirus occidentalis
CCAATTTCTGAGGCAGCCATGGTTCCAGCAGTTCCCTTCCCCCACTGCTTCCTTGCCCCGGGGGGCAGATTGACCCAAACTGCTTTATCCCCCAATTAATTTTCACAGTATCACTTTCATTAACTTATCTCTGAGGATTTGAAGATCCCTTAGGCAGGTGCTTTAGATTTTCTTTGAAGTAGACTCACTGTGGCTTGGGAGACTCAGCTCCTCCAGGCCGCCCTGGGGCCTTGCCTGGCCGGCTGCGGTTTTGGGCTAGCTGGGTCTCTGCACCACTGCACTGCGATCTGCCCCTCTCCCATCCTGTTCCTCATGCTTTGGTAGATGTGGAGCTGCTGGAGACTGTAGAACCACTGCTGACTGGCTGCGGGGCTCGGCTCTGGCTCCTACCCACTGTTCCAGGCCTGTCCACGGTCTCGGCTTCAGGCTGTTCTGACCTTCGCTCCCGGCTGCCGTGCTGAGCCCCTGCTGCCGAGCTGCCTTCAGTGAGAGGTGTGTTCTGTGTATTTTTGTGAGTCTGAGAGTCCTAGACTTTCCTATACTTTCTCTGGGCTCATATTTTATGGGTGTTTAGGGTGGCGGTGTGGGAGCTGCGGGACCTTGCTGCTTCTACACCACCATCTTGGTTCCACCCCAGTGTCCCTGGAGGGTCTCACTGTTTACCCTCACCTAGTGTATGAAACACTTCAATTAAATAATCTCAAATGTCCCTTGCACCTCTAAATCCTATGTCCCCCAGTAGAGTGAGATTCTCATTGCCCTTGTTCCAGATATTGTGATTTTGTTTGGGAGGCAACAATGGGGAACCCATTGAAAGCTTTTGAGCAGGGGAGTGGTATGATCAGATTAGTGTAAATTAGTGATTTTATGACAGGAGCAGTGTGAAAGTACAGCATGGGAAAAAAGACTGGAGAAAGACCTGTTAAGAGGATGTTAAATACATCTAGGTAGTACGTGATGAAGGTCTGAACTAGACATGAAGAGCAGAAAAAGGGGTGGGGGGTGGATTTACAATGTATTCTGAAAATACAATTAACAGGACCTGGCTACTGGTTAGATAGAGTGGAGAGGCAGCATTTCTTTCTTAGTCATCTGGAACAGTTCATGGCAACAGAGCTAGAAGCTCATTGTTTTTTAATTAATTTTTGATGTCTTTCATGACTCTTGCTTAATGACCAAACACTAATCACTAAACTGACCATTAATTGGGGGGTCAGGAAAGTATATTGCCCAGGATCATATTTGTGGACTACTGAGAAATGATATTTATAAAAACTAGTTGGAAGACTCCAGATTACTGATGTTTGATGTTAAAAATTTGTTTGGTATGCCTTCATGAATATTTACAGTTCCTAAGAGCTGCCTAATAAATAGTAAATTAACATTTAGAATAATTTTAAATGCTTTCATGTGTTTAGAAATTTATATTAAAGAACACAGGGTAAACTGTTTAATAGAGGTTAAGTTTGCAGGACCTCTCCAGCATATTTCAATTAAAAAACAAAGTTAAAGTAGTGTACCATGGATGGGCTTAACTAGTTGGAAAGATGACTAGCTGTAGTTCCTGGTTGCAATTCATTTATTTCTGTGTTATTTAAATATCATTTCAACTAGATGAGAAAATAAGGTGGAATTGTCTAATTTCTGATGGCTTTTGGAATGTGATATGAATGAGATTCAGCTGAGATGAAATAGAACTCACTGGCCCTGACAATTCATCCAGGGCCATTCATAGCATCAACAACCTTTAATACTATGAGAAATTCTTATAGATTGTGTAAAGCCTGGGCAGAGAAACGCCAAATCTAGGAGTAATAGGAAAGATGGGAAAGATGGAACATTTTCAGGTTCTGGGTATCTATGTCTATCCACATATAAAATAGCTTAAAATAAAAGTATTTGGAATGTGTTGCCTTAGATTGATCATTTAGACATCCTCATCACATCTCACCAGGACTATTGCATTAGCTTTCTGCTTTGTTTCCCTGCTTCTTCTGTCTCCTCACTTTAATCCATTCTCCATTTGGATGTCAAAGTGATTTTCTTAAACCCTTGTATAACTATATCACCCCTCTGTCACTCAATAAACTCTAATGATTTAAGATGGCAGTGTAGAAGAAGCCCTTGGCAGAGCAATTACAACACTTCTTTCCAAATAACTTTAAAATGACACTTCAAATCAAATTCTGGAATGGCAGAGTCAACAAAACCTCAGAGTGAGAATTTCCTCCAACCGAAGACAATTTAGGAACTTAAAGAAATCTGTGCTGTGGAGTTGGATGCTGACCCATATGCCTTATAGATTAAACACCAGCAGTGGGACTAGGTGGTGGTGACAGAAACAGCAGCAGCTTTGGGTGCTTTCAAGCTTGGGGACTGAGCAACTGGTCCAAAAGAGATTACAGGGAGACCCAGTACTTGCACTCTGTGCTGAACCAGATGCTTTTTTCGCAACTGCATTTCCTATACCCATTTATGGATTATACTTCAAGGTCAGGGAAGAGCCCTTTTGGTCAAGAATGAGCAGGAACACTGAAAAACTATCACTTTTGATCAAAAGGAATTAGGGGCCCTGAGGAACAGTATCACTTCCAGAGCACAGGCACTGAAGAGAAGTATCTATTGCAGTCTCAAGGGATCAGGGGCACTTCTGGGGTAAGGACCATAGTATAGACTAAAGAGCAGTAACCACATCTCTCCCAGGATCACATTGAAAATTTGAAAGCACTGAACATTTCCAATATCCCGGAATTATCTCTGAAGAAAGCAGTATGGGAAAAAGCCTGAAACGTGAGATTGCGTTGCCTCTTGCCCCTCCCTTTTCCAACATGGAACAGAGCCTAACTTTAACATAAAATTAAATATCAAGAAATAGGGTAGGAAAATGATCAAAGAGCAACAAAAAGGACTCAATAATGAAAAGCTAGATGGCAACATTTTAAAAACAGCTACAACCGAAGCTTTGAAGGGAAAAAATGTGAGACAAAAGCCTGATAAGAATTCCTAGAAGAGTTTTATAAAATGTCAAAATCAGATAAGAGTTGTAGATGAAAAATTAGGTAAACAAAACAGAGCAAAGGAAGAAAATTATGAAGAGACAACTATCAGCTTACTAAAAGAAGCATAAAAGTACTGAAGAAAGTAACACCTTAAAATCAAATTGGTCAACTGGGAAAAGGAGTACAGAATCTAACTGAGGAAAAGAATTATTTTAAAAATTGAATTGGGCAAGTAGAAGCTAATGACTCCATAAGATATCAAGAAATAATAAGGCAAAGTCAAAATAGTGAGAAAAAATAGAAGAAACTGTGAAAATTGGAAAAGCAGCTGAAGTAGGAGAGAAAATTTAAAGGATTATTGGACTACCTGAAAGTTATGCTGAGAGAGCCTAGACCTCAGCTTTCAAGAAATCATCAAGGAAAACTGCCCAGCTCTCCTAGAACCAGGGGATAAAATAGAAATTGAATGAACCCACTGATTACTACCTGAAAAAATTCCAAAATAAAAATTCCTAGGAATATTATGGCTGAATTTCAGAGATCCTAGGTCAAGGAGAAACTACTTTAAGCAACCAGAGAGAGAAAGAATTCAGATGCTGTGGAGCCAAAGTCAGGATCATACAAGACTTAACAGCTACCGTGTTAAAGTAGCAGAATATGACATTCTGGAAGGAAAAAGAGAGGATTACAACCAAGAATGCAAAAGAGATGGGATTAAAACCAAGAGTATCCTAACTAGCAAACATAAGTACAATGCTTCGAGGGAAAAAATGGGTATTTAAAGAAAAAGAAGACTTTCAAAGATTCCTGATGAAAAGACCAGAACTCAATAGAAAACTGTTTTTTAAACACAAAACTCAAGAGAAGTATAAATGAAAGAGAAATGATCAGGGGTTCAATAAAGTTAAACAGTTTACATTTATTTGTGGGAAGATGATGCATGTAGCTTCTAAGAAAATAGAAAGATGTGGTAGTGAGTCTTTTATATTGAGGTGATATCAGGTGAGAAAGAAGGATTCTCTGGGAGAAGGGGAAAGAAAGAGGAAGAATAGAGAAAATTATCTCACATAAAAAAGGCACGCAAAGAAGACCTTTTACAGTGGAGGAGAAAATGGTGAGGGGGTAACAAACAGAGGGTAAGTGACTTGCCTAGGGTCACATAGAAAGTAAGTATCTAAGGCCAGATTTGAACTCAGGTCTTCCTGATTCCAGTCCCTGAGCTCTGTTAGTCACCTAGCTTCCTCATAAAAAATATATATGTATTAAAATATATTGCAATGGTTATTATCTCAAATATCAGTTACAAAACCATCTGTTTGATATTTAAAGCCATTCATGACTTTTCCCAACTTGCTAGATCAGTCCTCTCATACTGTGTTTTTCTCCATGTACTTTATGGTTCAGGAATACTAACTTATTTCTCCATGCATGTCTTCCTGTCTTTGTACTGGTTTCTCTACCCACTTCGACCCCACCACTAAGCATATTTGGAACACTTCCCCTCTCTCTCATCTCCAAGTCTTGATATTCCTGACTTTTTTCCAAGGCATGGTTCAAATGCCACCTTCTGCAGCCATCTTCTGTCTCTCTTATTTGAGCCTTACCTTAGCCTTCCTTCTGTTCCTTATCTATTATTGATGTATTGATTTATATGTTGTCTCCATTACCTATAAATATTGAGGGCAGGGATTATTTTTGTGTTTTTGGCTTTCTGTACGTGCCTATGTGCTGGCACATAGCACTTAATAAGTGATTGTTGATTGATAGATAGGACCGCTGTTTCTATACTTTCCACTCTCTTGTCCAATACTTAGCATACTGCCTTGTGCATAGCACGCACATCAGAAATGTCTGTTGAATTGAACGAAATTAAATTATTTGTCCACTATAGTCCCACTGTTTCATAGGTAGTCTTTGTCATATAGTAGGCATCAACTAGTTGGGGGTCAATAAAGAGAAGACTTAAGTTCTTGTGAGTTAAAGGGTACTTGTACAGAATAGTGGATAAAGCTCTGGGCCTAGAGTCAGAAGGAACAGAGTTGAAATATAATCTACAGATATCTTCTAGCTGGGTGACCCTGGACAAGTAACTTAACCTCTGTTTTCCTCAGTTTCCTCATATGTAAAATGAGGATTATAATAGCATGTACTTTTTAGGGTTGTTGTGGATGAAATAAGATAATTGTAAAGCACAGCTTTGGGTGATTCTCCCTTCCCTTACACCTCAACTTCCTTTATTTTACTTTTCTTAACATTACTCTCCAAGACTATGAATATTTTGGTACATTAGAACCTTCCTTTTTGTTTTTGACACCCTTGGGATATGAACCAAATGGCATGACTGCTGACAAAAGGGCATGGACATGTTAGAGCCTTTTCTTCACATTCCAAATGGTTTCCAGCTTGGCAAAAAGTGAATGTCCACCTTGGCTTTCCTCTTTTTCTTTTTCTTTCCCTCAAAATCTTTTCTCTCTCCCTCATTCTTTCTATTATTGAGAAGAAAAAGATGCTTTCCTTGTGCATTTTTTGGGTCTCACTTTAAATGGGTCCTGCTTGATGTGAGGGGAGAGCCATGCAGGAATTGCCCAATTCATTTTCTGCTGAGGATAGAAATATCACGCATAAAGACAATATGCTACAGTGAGTCAATCAGTCCACAACCATTTGTTAAGCATTTTCTATGTGTTAGAAAGGATGCTTAATGCTTGCATACTTTTTAGAAAAAGGCAAAACATTGTCCTTGATCTCAGAAACTGCATTCTAATAGAAGAAATAGCAGGTCATATTAGACATTTAAGATATCTAGATAGAGATATTATAAAGTGTGGACAGCAAGTGAAAAGAATTAGAGATAGGATATGGTATGTTATGTATGAGGACTAGCCAGTAGGTCAATATAGCTGAACGATACAGAGCATAGAGGTGGGGAGTAAAGTGGGAAGAAACCTGGCAAGGTAAGAAGGGGTGAGGGTTCTAAATGTCAAGCAATATTTTATCCTGGAGGTAATTGTAAAACACTAGAGTTTATTTTGGGGGGCTGGGTTTGTGGCATCATCAGAACTTTGCTTTAGGAAAATCACTTTGCATCCAAGTGGAGGAGAAAAAAGCCCTCAATTTGAATTCAGGAGACTTGAGTTCAAATCTCACCTCTATTTTGACTTTTGACAAATTACTTAACTTCTTTGGAATTCAGTCGTCTTTTCTGTAAAAGGAGGAATCAATGACTGTTAAGGGTTCTTGCAACTCTAAATCTCTGTTCCTGTGATACGGAGGGCCTTAGCTTTTTGGAAACAAATGTTCTTGTACCCCACCATCCAATGTATTTTAAACTCAGCAACCAAGTAAGAAGGCATTTATTTTGATATCGTTTTGTAGTATTGATTGCTAAAGAAGAGCTTACCCTATCCAACTTCATTCTACATTATTTCATTGGGTGTCTTTGTAGAGCTATAGACAGACTCCATGCTTTAAGGCATTTTGTTTACTTTGTTATGTTTTATTTACTTACTAAATTGCAACTGACTCTCCCTCTTCCTCCCTCCTTCTCTCTTCTCTCCTCTCTCTTTCTCTCCTCGGTTTCTTCTTCTCTTTCTCTCCCTCTCTTTTTTCTCTGTCTTTCTCTCCTTCTCTTCCCCTCTCTTTCCCTCTTTCCCTCTTTCTGAACCCTCTCCCTTCCCCCACCTTTCTATCTCTCCTCCTCTCTCCTCTCCTCTCCCTTTCCCTTCCTATTCCCATTCTCTTTCCCTTTTTCCTAAATATTCTCAGGCACAGCATACCCAATTTACTTAACATTTCCATCTCTGAAAATCTAAAAAAAGAGTCATTTATGCCTGTTTAAGACATTGCACACAAAAGTGATTGGAGTTTTTTTTTTTAATTGACCATGACTTGTCGTTCCCTTGTACTGAAATGTTGGTCCAAAGGGACTATTTCAGGGCTAATTATTAGTTATCCATATGGAACTTACCATTGGTTTATATCAGCTGTGATTGGCTTTCTGCCTTCTATTTTACAGGCCTATTTAAATGCAGATATGCTATGTTTGGGTGCTGACTGAACAAAAATCAAGGTATGCTAAAGACAGTGCACAGTGGATTTATGCCATTAATTAGTATGGGGATGTAGGGGGAGAATCATTAAAAAAATATAATGGTCCCAATCTAGGAAAGAGATTGAAGTCTTGTTTATCCAGGTTTGTGATATGCCATCCTGCTAATCCTTTTGAAACCCATTATTTTTAATTCAGGCTTGTCACACATGGTAGACCAGATCCTTTTTTTTCGCCTCTGAAGATAAGAATGGTTTCCTTTTTTCTTTGTCAAGACCTTAGATAAATGTGAATATTGCTTAAAAAAACTATTTTCTGAAGAAAACTGGATTAATCAGTCTCCAGATTGTTTAGAAGATTGCCACGGAGTTTGTGAAATTAAACAATGGTCTAAATATGAGTTTGTTGTACTCTAACGTGTACAATTAAATCAGAACTATGATAGTTATAACCTCTCTCAGAAGTACCTACCCAAACTGTCCACAATGTGCCCCCTTGGGTTCTGGCACATAAAATGATGCCTCCTGTAAGGTAAGGTGGCAGCCAACAGAGCCAGTGCTTTTTGGGCTGCATTGGGAGACATGGTATTCAGGAATAAGGATGAGAAAGTCAGAAAACATCTGAAGTATTATGTTTAGTTCTTAGAAAACAGACAATATCCTTTAAAAAGTCCATTCATTAGCTAGAGAATGTCCAGAGGTGGACAGCCTGGATAGCAAATGGCTTCAAAAACCTTTGCCATTTGAAGGTTGATCAATAGAACTAGAGGCATTTAGTGTTATTGATGATGATGATGATGATGATGATGATGATGATTATAGCAGCACTTTAAAGCTTACAAAGCATTGTCATAGGCTATCTTATTTGGTATTCACAACAACCCTGGGAGATAATTGCTTTATTATTATTATTCTCATTTTACTGATGAGGAACTTGACATTGAGAGAGTCTGTTAATTGCCTAGGGTCTCATGGCCAGAATTGATGCATAATTTGAACCCATATCTTCCTACTTTCAAATTCAGCATTGTATCTACTATACCAAAAGAAGAGAAGATTTGGAATAGACATAATAGCTCTCTTCAAGTATTTGAAGGACAATGAAGTAAAATAGGGATTAGACTGTTCTGTTTACTCTCAAGAGACAGAAACCAAGAGCAAGAGACAGAAGTTACAAAGAGGCAAATTTGGGTTTGGAAAACTAATTAATGATTGGAACTCTCAGAAGTGGAATGGGCTGCCTCAGGAGATAACAGTGGAATCTCTCTCAATGGAGATGGTGAAGGTGAATAATCCCAACTACTCACTTTTCAGTGCTCCACTCCTTTAAGATAGGCCCAAATGGCTTATACCCTCTGATTTCTTTCTGTTGATAGTGATGACTCAGGGATTTACACTGTGTGGTTGTGACCAAAAAAAAAAAATCTTTGATCTGGAATGGAGCTTGCTGGGTCCGACTTCTATTGTTCTATTGGCTTGAGAGCCAAATTGTTAGGGTTAATATTTACATCTTAGAAATGAACAAATAGTATAAATCAGGACTTGATTTATTGTTTATTAACTGCCTACATTTAACAGTGTGATGGACTAAATGTTAATAATGTAAATTAAAACTGAGAAATGTGTCACCAGTTTTTGTGTTTTTTTTCTGGAGAACTGTTTGTTAAACATTTTTCAGAATAACTCTCCTAATGAACAGCCATTATAAATTGATAGAAAATATCCTAATGAGGCTTGGATATTAACCTTTCAACTGATTTTACTTTGTACTGATAAACTCTTCTCCTCTGGTTTAATCATTCAATGATTCTTTATTTCTTAGCATTCTCATTTCTGTGTGGGAATAAAACTATCCCTACCATATATAATTCATGTTTCTACTCTTGCTACTAGTGTTTCTCCTCTTGGTAACTTAGTATTTCTAATTTCATTTCCTCTTCACGACCCTCCCCACCCATACAACATTGATAGATTCCCATTACATGAACCAAAAATAGAATTGCTTCTAGGAAAGTTAGAGTGGGAGAACAAATGAATAGCTATGAGACTAGGACAATAACTTCCTTACCTACTGAGAGGTGAAACTCCTTGTGCTCAATTTGGGCAGGTTCAGGTCTTAAGGCCTTGGCTAGCCATTGTGATAAAATATTATTTCCTACCTCTATACACTGCAATGGACAATTCACAGTGCCTGAAAGCCCTAATTTCTGGGCTCAGTTTAAGTTATACTTCTTTCATGAAATTTTCTCTGATTGTCATGATTGAGTTTATTATTTTCTTTCTCAAAATTTCCTAGGGAATTTTGCCTGCATCTCTTCTTTGTTCTCAGAATGTTCTGTTTTGTAGTATACTTTATTTTTGCTTTTTGCAGAAGGTTAAGTGACTTGCCCAAGGTCACATGGCTAGTAAGAGTTAAGTGTCTGAGGCCAGATTTGAACTCAGGTCCTCCTGACTCCAGGGCTGGTGCTCTAATCACTGTACCTCCTAGCCATCCCTATAGTATACTCTTTGTGTGCATATCATATCCTGAAAGTATAATGTAAGTTCCTTTGGGCAAGAAATGTCTTTTTTTTTGTGCTAACACAATGTCTTGTATGTAGTAAGCATTTAAAAATTTTTTACTTGCAATGCTCTAACAATTCAGGCTCTTTCTGAATAATTCTAGTGGTTATAGAAATAGAGTTGCCAAGTGGAAATAACATTAGACTTGGAGTCAATAAATTAAGGGTAAAACCCTAGCTTAATCATCTCTTAGCTAGTTGGCTTTGGACAAGTCACTTAGTCTTTCTGGGCTTTGTTCACATCTATAAAACACGGAAATTGGACTAGACCTCTGATGTCTCTTTCTGCTTTAAAATTGTATGACTCTGCCTTCTTTTCAGTAAAGGGATCACCATGTTACTTCCTTTCCAGTTATTATGGTTGACACTAGAAATCACTTAGTAAATGCTATTCATTGATTCATTCAATTAAGTATCTGAAAGTAGAATGAGATGCCTCAGGCAGGATAATCTCCTATAATATCTCTGTTATTAAAGTGTGGCCCTTTAAAATGACAACTTTTCAGACAGAGCCAACATGGTAGAAAAAAGGCAAGGATTTGCCTGAATTATCTCAAATATCTTTCCAAACAATTTTAAAATGATGCCCCCAAATGAATTTTAGAGTGGCATATCACACAAATGAATGGGGTAAAAAATTCAATGAAGAGAACTACTTAAAAAAAAGCAGAATTGGCCAAAGTGGAAAAAATATACAATAATTCATAGATGAAAAGAATAGCTTAAAATATAAAATTGACTACACTGGGGAAAAAGATGTACAAAAATCCAGTGAAGAAAAGAATTCCTTTAAATAGTACAATTGACTAAAAGGTAAAAGAGGTACAAAAGCTCACTGAAGAAGATTCCTTAGAAATTAGAATTGGGCAAGTGGAAGCTAATGACTCCATGAGACATCAGGAAACAATAAACCAAAAATGGAAAAAAATGTGAAACATCTCATTGTAAAAACAAATGATTTGGAAAATAGGATGAGGAGTAATAATTTAAGAATTACTGGACTACCTGCAAGCCATGACAGAAAAAGAGCCTATATGTTTTCTTTCAAAAAATTGTCAAGGAAAACTTGCCTGATATTCTAGAACTACTGGGTAAAATAGAAATTGAAAGAATATACTGATCACTGCCTGAATGATGTCAAAAATGAAAATTCCCTGGAATATTATAGCACATTTCCAGAGTTCCCATGTCTAGGAGAAAATATTACAAACAACCAGAAAGAAACAACTCAAATATCATGGAAGCAAATTCAGGGTCAACAACATTTAGCTGCTTCCACATTGAAGGAAGGACTTGAAATATAATTTTCTTGAAGACAAAGGACTTAAAATTACAACCTACCCAGCAGAATTGAATATAATCCTTCAGGGGAAAATGGGTAGTCATGAAATAGAGAACTTGCAAACATTCTTGATGAAAAGACCAGAACTAAATAGAAAGCTGACTTTCAAACCCAAGACTCGAGAGAAGAGTGAAAAGGTTAGACAGGAAAAAGAAAATATAAAGGAACCAATAAGGCTAAATTGTTTACATTCCTACATGGGAAGGTAATACTCGTAATGTCTAAGGACTTTATCATTATTAGGGCAGAAGGAGTATACATAGACAGAGGGCCCAGGTGTGACTTGAATTATATATGATGGAACAATATCTAAAACATAAAATTAAGGGGTGAGAAAGAGGAATGCACTAAGAGAAAGGAGAAGGGAGATGTTGAATGTGGTAAATTATCTCATATAAAAGAGGTAAAAAAAGAGCTTTTCCAGTAGAAGGGAAAATAGAGGAGGTAAAAGGGATGGGCTGGAAACACTTAAACCTTACTCTCATCAGAATTGGTTCAAAGAAGGTATAACATAAATACTCAGTTGGATATAGAAATCTACCTTACCTTATAGGGCAGTGAGAAGGAAAAGGGTGTAAGAGAAAGGGGGTGACTGATAGAAGGGAGAGCAGATTGGGAGTGGCAGTAATCAGAAGCAAAATGAAATGTTTTTGAGGATGGACAGAGTGAAAGGAATGAGAAATTAAGATTAAATTGGGGGAAATAGTAATCATGGTAATCCTAAATGAAAATGTTTTATAGCAAGTTTCTCTGATACAGATCTCATTTCTCAAATATATAGAGAACTGAGTCAAATTTGTAAGAATATAAATCATTCTCCAATTAATAAAGGATATGAATAGGTAGCTTTCAGATGAAGTAATCAGTAATAATCAAAGTTACCTGTAGTCATAGAAAAATGTACTAAATCTCTATTGATTAGAGAAATGCAAATTAAAACAACCTCATGATATCAATCTACACTTATCAGACTGACTAATATAAAAGGAAAACTAGACTAATGTTGGAGGGGATGTTGAAAAATGGAGATACAAGAATACTGTTGGTGGAATTGTGAACTGATTGAACTGTTCTGGAGAGCAATTTGAAACTGTCTTAAGGACTGTAAAGCAATGTGAACCCCTTGACCTAGCAATATCACTGCTATGTCTATATCCCAAAGAAATAAAAAAATGCAAAAAAGGAAAAGAGCCCTATATGTATGAAAATATTTATATCTGTTATTTTTATGGTGGCAAACAAGTAGAAACTGATGTGATGACCATCAACTGGGGAATAGTTGAATAAACTTTGGTATATAATTGTAAATGAATCCTACTGTGATGAGCAGGATGCTTTCAGAAAAAAAAAAACCTGGAAAGGCTTACATGAACTGATGCAAAGTCAAATGAATAGAATCAGAAGAATGTTGTACACAGTGACAGCAATATCATATGATGATCAAATGTGCATGGTTTAGTTATACTCAGTAATAGAATGATCCAAGACAATTCCAAAGGACTCATGATGAAAAATCCTATCCAGCTCCAGAGAAAGAACTGATGGAGTCAGAATGTAGATGTAAGTTGTTTTAAAAAAGGGGGGGGTGGAGCCAAGATGATGGCATAGAAGCAGCAAAGTTTGGCAGCTCCCACACACCCACCCTAAATACCCATAAAATATGACTCTAAACAAAGTTTAGGGTTCCCAAACTAACAAAAATACAGAAAATACATCTCTCACTGAAGGCAGCTCGACAGGAGGGGCTAATTGTGGCAGGCTGGGAGCCGAGGCTAGCCAAGCCTGAAACTGAAATTGTGGCCAGATCCCAGGTTGGTAGGGAGGAGCTGAGCCGCAGCACCTGGAGCAATCTCCACATCTATCAAGCCAGGAAAAAAAGGATTAGAGAAAGGTCAGTGAAAGTCAAGATTTCAAGCTAAATTTGGGAGAGGAAAAGAAGATTGGCTGATCTGCCCCAAGGGCAAGGAAGCAGCAGGTAAACTGCAGGATCTGCTCCAACCAGGAATTGCCTCCACTGGGCTGATTCAGAGCTCCTGGACTGTGGGCGCCACAGGGGGCTTGAGACAATTGATCAGGGCCAAGTGCTCTTGCATTGAGCAGCCTGGATCCAGATCGTGGTCTTGGGTGGTGGTCCTAGGGTGCACTTTCAACAAGCCAAAGCTGATGGGGGCTACAGCAACCCCCCCCAACCCCAGTAGCTCCGGTAGCTGTGAAAACCCCAGCGATTTGGGACAGAGCTTTCCCCTCTGGAAGCAGAGTGCCACAACCTAAAAAAATCAACCAATTAATTGACTGGCCAACATGAGGAAAAGGAAGCAAAATTATACCAGCAATAAAACTCTAGAATGCTTTTTTGTGGACAAAAAGGATCAAAGCATGGAATGGGAGGAAGACAACACAGTCAGAAATCCCACACCAAATGCTTCTAAGATACTTGAAGAATTCTTAGCAGCTATAGATCAGCTATAAAAAAAGACTTTGAAAAACAAATAAGAGAAGTGGAGGAAAAATTGGGAAGAGAAATGAGAATGATGTGAAAAAATCATGAAAAGAATGTCAACAACCTGACTGAAGAAAACAACACTTTAAAAAATAGATTAATTCAAATGGCAAAAGAGGCCCAGAAAGCCAGTGAGGAGAAGAATGCCTTAA
>JAQQSW010007871.1:2500-13601 GCA_028646575.1 Pseudocheirus occidentalis
GAAAAGATAAGCTCATGAGAGCTGATGAGACGTGGGTGTATACTGTCTCTCTGCTTCCTCCACATGCTGTGAATATAAAGGATGCTGAGGACTGGTCAGACAGGCAGGAGGAGAACCAAGAGGGAGCAGTGTCATGAAAACCCAGAGAGGAGGAAGTGTTCAGGAGAAACTGACCAACAGGGTCAAGTGTTGCAGAGAATTCAAGAAGAACTCATACTGAGAACAGAATTTCAGACTTTGCAATTACAATCATTTGGTAACTTTGAAGAGAGCAATTTCAGTGTATTGATGTGGTCAGAAGCTAAATTATACAGGGCTGAGAAGCAAATGAGAAGACAGTAAGTAAAGGTAAGGAGAGGAGTTAGCTTTTCTTTCTTTTTTTAAGTGTTTGCCTGTGGAAGAGAGGATAGATATAAGAAGATAGTTTCTATGGTGGTAGGGTCTAGTGGAAGTTATTCAGGAAGAATATGATATGGAGAGGGATGGTGAGGGGAGAGATAGAGACAGAGAGAGAGAGAGAGACAGAGACAGAGAGACAGAGACAGAGAGACATAGAGAGACACAGAGAGACAGAGAGAGAGACAGAGAGGGAGAGAGAGAGACACAGAGAGAGACAGAGAGAGAGCAGAGTCAGAGACAGAGAGGAGAGACTGAGTGAGAGAGGGGGGTGGAGAGAGAAAGACAGACAGAAAGAAACAGAGAGAGACAGAAAGAGACAGAGAGACAGAGAGACAGAGACCAGTCAGAGACTGAGAGAGAGAACAGAGTCAGAGACAGAGAGAAGAGACTGAGTGGGAGAGAGAGAGACAGAGAGAGAGACAGAGACAGAGAGACAGAGAGAGAGACAGACAGAGAGGGAGAGAGAGAAAAACAGAGAGACAGAGACAGAAAGAGGGAGGGGGGAAATGAATGAGATTGTGTGAAAAAATCTTCTGAAAAATATGAGATAGTACAGGATCAAAGAGGGGATGCCCTGAGAAAAGAAAAGAGAAGAGTTCCTTCTTCAGAGTAAAGAAAGGGAGAATGGGGCAGGTCAGTGGCATAGTGACTAGAGCACCAGCCCTGGAATCAGGAAGAACCGAGTTCAAATTCGACCTCAGACACTTAACACAAAACTAGCCATGTGACCTTGGGTAAGTCACTTAACCCCAATTGACCTACCTTCTCCTCCACAAAAAGCGAAAAAAAAAAAGGAGAATGGGGTTTGGGAGGGATTGTATGTGATGACATTTTATGATGTTGAGCAAAGTAGGGGAAGGAAGACCATGGTCTATGTTTCCCTGAGTAAAGTAAGAGTCCAGCGTCCAGGATGGGGGACCTGCAGCCTCCAGGTCACATGTGGCCCTCAGGGTTCTTTAGTGTGGTCCTTTGATTGAATCCAGTTTCAGGCTACACTTGATGACCCAGAGAGTCATATGTGGCCTCAAGGCCACTCCTGGTCTCTGGTCCAGACCATTAGCTAAGAGGGTGTAGGAGAGGTGATATGGGAGGCTTGAGGAGAAAAAAGAAATTGTAGATAAGCCTCTGTAGGGTATGGGATACCTACTAAGTGAGGGAGGAATAAAAGGATTGCCTTGCTGCAGCCCTCACAGAGTTACTGTGGGCCACAAATGACATAATAAATGCTAAGGTTGTTATCTTTTATATCGGCCAAAGTTTATCTCTATATCTTAAAGTCATGAGATTTCAAGATACAGAGGTCACAGCGACCTTAGAGATCAACTATTTCAATACTCTCATTTTTATCCTACTGATTTCTAGCAAAAGGAGGCAAATGCATTTTAGCATCTAGCCTCCAAACTGAAGATAGGATATTGCAATGACAAGATTTTGACTTTATTCTTATTGGGTACAATGATGCCACAGGATGACTAGTGGATGAATGTATTCTGAAGTTGGTAGGGACCTTTCACCAACACTAACCCAATTAAGATATGACTTGATGTTCCAGGGGAACTTCAAGCAGGTTAGGATTGAGCCCATGGTAACAGTGCCACAGTGTACCAGGGAGGCTACTGAGTCTTTCCTGACTTCCTTGGTCAGAAAGATCTGGGTTCAAATCCAAACTCTCATACTAGCTATGTGATGAAGTCTAACCTGCCATCATCAAAAAGAAGATTGTCTCTGGTGGAGAAGCTGAATGATATAAGATGGTAATTTTAAGGATATTTATACTTCCCCTTTGTGGTATTTTTCTTCAATTTATTTTCTATTTCTCTGACTTGGACCATTTCAAGGAACTCCTATTTCCTACCTAGCTTTTAAATCTGGTTCCTCCAGTAAATTCTACTCTGATCTAGCATAGTATTCCACTTACTTACCTGGATAACAGCTTGAACCTTTATATTCCTCGAAAATTTTCTCTTGGATCCTGTCACTTCCACATCATTTCCACAAGACAATCCTGTTCTTCCTTGTTGAGCAGAGTTGCCCAAAGTGTTGCTCACCTTCCCTAGTCAAAAGGAATCCCTATGGGTTCGAGGGGAGGACAAAGCTTGTTACTTGGTCAGGAGATGGAAAGAAAGGAAATAGGGACATCTCCTCAGGGCAAGACCCAGTGACTTGGCTAACTTGATTTGCTAAGGTCTGCCTCCAATTCAGTTAGAGGACTGTCAGTTTTGCTCCTCCAATCAAGAGCCACCATTGCCTTCAGACTTCTAGCAAACAGAGCTTGAAAGAGTTTCCCCTGAAATTGATTCTCTGCTTGTTTCTCTCCCTAGAATTTTGCACCTTGAGGAACTGAAGAAAGCCCTGAACTTGCCTCTTCTCTTCCTCTCAACCTCTCTCCGCTGCCCTTTCCTGTGCTGACAGCAATAGAAAAGGGAGGGAGAAATGGGAGAAATATGTGATATATTGGCAGAATTGTTCTTAACTCGAATGTTTTTCAAAGTTGTCTAGGACCTATCAGCGGCTCTTTCAATAGTTTATATTTATGTGGCACTGTGTAACAGTTATCTCCGTTAAACAAGTCCTCATATGCACCTTTTCCGGCTTAAGAACACCTGTGGGAAAATGTATTAGGCATGCTGCTTTAAATCTTGCTGTAATTCCTACTGTAGTGAGAAAAGTGGAGAAGATGATGCAACTTTTTCTTTTCTGTTGAGTGAACCCAGTGCTCAGATAAGTTGTCTTGGGAGGGGAAGGAGAAGTAAGGAAAGGGACAAAAAGGAGTGATATCGCAAACAGAGGAAGAAGAGGAAGACAGAGAGAAAGACGGGACTTTATATTCCATTTGAAAGGATGCACTGCTCTTATCCTTTTCTTATGCTTCCCCCATATCCAGAGCCCATCTTGAAGGTACCAGATCTCAGAAAAGAGTCAGCAGCACATCATGGTGGTCTAGATTCAAGAAGACCTAGCTTCAAAACCAAAATCTGATACTTACTGCGTCATCATAGGTGGTTCACACTTCAGACTTTTAGGAAATAAGCTAAGGGGAAAGGGAATGCCTAGTTTCCAATAGAAAAGCCATCTCAGGCTTTTGCATTTGCCTGTAAATTATCTTACAAAAAATCGTAGAACATCAGAAATAGAAGGTGCCGTAGAGATCATCCAATATCATTTGATATGTAAGGAAACTGAAACTCAGAGAAAGGGTCACTTATTCAATGTCATACTAATTTAGGGTAGAAGTAGGACCGGAGCTCTGGTCTCTTGGGTCATCTCCAGCTGTCTTGATCTACATCTTGTCACTGGACCCAGATGGCTCTGGAGGAGAAAGTGAGGCTGGTGAGTTTGCATGGCCCTGCCTTGCTTAAATACAGTTCAGTTCCAAGTCATAACATTACTTTCCTGATGTTGTGGTCCTCTTTGAAAACGGAGGACACACAACAGCAGAGCAGCAGCAGTGGCAACAACAACTCTCTATCTCCTGGATTAATTTTCTATGAGGGAGGTACTATGCAGGTATTAACACTATTTTACAGGTGGGAAAACTGAGGTTCAGAGAATAAGTGACTTTGTCAGGGTCACTTAGTTTGTTGGTGTCTGAAGTAGGGTTCAAACTCAGGTCTTCCCGTCTCCAAGTCTGGCATTTATCTACTATACCTTACTTCTTTTTGTTTAACTTGCCTGACTTCCTCATTTTACAAATGAATTCACTGAGGCCCAGAGGGGTTAAGTGCTTGGCTCAGGTTTAAATAAGTAATAAGTAGAATAGTCTGGATTTGACCCAGGTCCTCTGTTTCCAAATCCAGCACTTTGAAGCCCAAATTTCCTTTATTTTGGTCTCTTAATATGGTGGCAGGTTTTCTAGAGAACCACATAGATTTCTCCAAATAAAACCCAGAAGGAGACATGTTTTTGCTGAGAAAGAGAGTGGCATGTTGACAATAATTTGACCAAGAGCCAATGGAGACAAATACAAGAATTGTCACCATGGGTCAGACCAAATGCTCACCCCCATCCCCTAGTGGTCTCAGAGACTGGTACCAAGATATGGTATAAGAGGGCAGTTGACTTCTCAGATGATTAGAGATGTACCTAAGTATCCCCTAGGGTCCTGCCAGTAACCCACTATCCATCTTTCTGTTAACCATAAATATACCTAAAATTGTTCAGATATTCATTTCTTCCTGGATAAACTTCTATGCAGGAAAAAAAACAACATCATTCTGTGTTGACCCACCTTCTAGGGATGACGCTTGTTGCACTTAGCTGGACTGTTACTTGAACAGCTGACATAGCCAAAGTTTCCTTAGCTCAGGAAGACCTACCAGAGCCTACTGGCTTGGGGGCAGAAAGACCCACCTTTAACTGTACTAGCCAGTTATTTAACATCTCAATGTTCCAGGCAATTCTCTAGGACCATGAGTTTATACTTATACAGTAGTTAGGTGCTGAGCTGCATTAATAGAAGTTCTTCACTGAGAGCTACCTACATTGATGAAATTGCAGGTCCAATGCATGTATGTGTGTGTGTACGCACACATAGGGAGATATCGAGATATCATTCATGTTTCAACTATGGCCACCTCTTTATCACCCCATTTGGGTTTGTTCGATTTTTGTTCATCAACTGTTTATTATCAGGTTAGATTATTCCACATCCAGTGTGCAAGTATTTCATATTAGAACACTAGAAAAACAGGACAGTAATAAGTACCCAGGCACCTCAAGCCTCTGAAGGCTGTATATTTCATCAGGATTTTCCACACTGAAAGACACCAGCCTTATTCATCTCTTCAAAATCTTTCACAGCATCATACTTTCCATAAAAATTTTGATATGGGGCGGCTAGGTGACGCGGTGAGTAGAGCACCGGCCCTGGAGTCAGGAGTACCTGAGTTCAAATCCGGCCTCAGACACTTAACACAAAAACTAGCCGTGTGACCTTGGGCAAGTCACTTAACCCCAACTGCCCTCCAAAAAGGCAAAAAAAAAAAATTTTGATATGCCCTTTTCCTAGGTTCTGCTACTCCAAACTTATACATACTAGCACATCCCAAAGAGAGAGTAAATGCTGTAATAATATGGAATGACAAGTGCTTAGCCAAAAGGCCTAGCAGCTGTGGTTTTGCCAAAACAGGAGCAGACATGCTGACCATTCTTCCTGAGAATGTACATCCTTCTCCAGTTCCTGAGAATCATGTGGGGTTTTCTTGGTAAAAATGTTGGAGTGGTTTACCATTTCCTTCTCTAGCTCATTTTATAGATGAAGAAACTGAGGCAAACAGGGTTAAGTAGCTTGCTCTTCTAAGAAGTATCTGAGCAGAGCAGAGCAGTGCTCTGATTTGAACTCCTGACTCTAGGCTGGGTACTCTATCCACTGAGCCACCTAGCTGCCTTTCTAGAAAGGTATAAATATATAGGGATATAGAGACAGAGATAGAGACTGAGACAGAGACAGAGATAGAGATAGAGATAGAGACAGAGACAGAGACAGAGATAGAGATAGAGATAGAGATAGAGATAGAGATAGAGATAGAGATAGGGATAGGGATAGAGATAGAGAAAGAGAGACACAGATATACCTAGATAAGTATAAAGATATTGAAATGTGTATATACGTCTACATATGTGTATATAGACATACATATATGTATACATACATATAAATATAAACATATAAATGTATACATATATAAAAAAGTGTGTGTGTGTATATATACACACACACACACACACAGACATTTATATGTATGTATACACATACCTTTCTATCCACAGGTATGTATGTGCACGAGTATGTGCATGTGTGTGTGCATGCACATACATATGTATGTGCATATGTATAAATACATACATATTTGATTCATATGGTCTGTATACATTCAATTAATTCCATAACTCTGAATGTTCATGTAGCAATAATTCCAAAACAATGTCTTGTAGTTGGCATAATTATTTGAAGTCATTAGCTGCTTGATTAATCTATTCATTATTTATTAAGCATCTACTGTGTTTAAGGCACTGTGGTAGGTTCTGGGGATACAGAGATAAAGTATAACACAGTGCCTGCCCTCAAGGAGGTTACATTTTACCAGGAGGGTTGTCAGTGGCTATGAAGTACACATGGTAAGGATTGATGGGGAAGGGGGTGAGGAGGTGGGAAAGAGAGACCTCTCAAATGATCTAGGAAAACTGATGGAGGGAGAGTTTTCCTCATCCTCAAAAGCTCACTGGTCCCTCAAAGGTTCCAACAGCTTGAAAGGCAGAGATTCTCCTTTTCTCAGTGCCAGGGTCACCTATGGAACTTAAACACATAGAGTCTAGTGGAACTGATTTTTCTCCTTTTCTGAATAAGGGACACACAAGAGTAGCATGGCAGAGAACTTGTTTCCCAGGATAGCTATTGACTAGCTGTGTGGCCTTAGGTAAAATCACTTAACTTTTCTGGGATTCAGTATCCTCAGGCGCACAATGAAAGGATTAGGCTTGGATGAATTAAAAAGTTCTTTCCATTTCTAAGTCAATGACCTTTCTCATATACTTATGTGAGATGGAAGAGTGGAAGTCATTTCGTCTCTGAGGAAACAATTCAAACAAATTAAAGCATAGAGGCTGTAGTTTCCAGGTGAAGAAAGCCCCAAGCCTTCCCGAGTCACACCCTGGGGTTTTCCCTTGTCTAGATGCCACAATATCTCTTTTTTCATGGTCTCAAAACATGTTGGTTCTTTCCTGTTTGCTGCTAAAGTGTCATCAAGTCGAAAGACCAAACCTGTACAAGTTACTCAACAGAAATCCAATTAAGCCTCTGGGAGAGAAATGTAATTGTTATGAATAGAGCATGTTAACTCTGTAAGATGTTATTAAAAAGAGAGAGAAATGTACCAAAATAGGTTTTCATGACTTGGCCTGCCTTTCTAAGACTGTATAAGGACATCATGAACCAAGATCCAAGGATGCCAAAATCTTAAAGGTTACAAAGTTATTTCTACAATGGAGTAAAAAGGAATTGGTTACCACAAGAAAAAAAAATGTATCTCAACAGGGCCAGGAGAGTGGTGATGAAATCAGCTTATAGCTACTTACTCAGGTCTGCTTACATTTCAGTCTTTTCCCAGAACAGACCTGTTGAACTCTGAATGAGAGTTGCTTGCATTATTTGTAAGGGCTGTGCAATAAGGCCCCCAGAACTCCGGATGCCAAAGACCTTTTAAGATGTTTGTGCATGTTCATTTGAAAAGTCCAATGAATAATTAAATATCTTATATTTATATAGTTATCTGTTCTGTGATGCTCCAAAAACTTTCCCCACACATTATCCCTGGTTTATTTATGCACACTCGCTGGGAGTTAAGATAAATCTGGGATAAGTATCATTAACCCTGTTCTGCAGAAAAGGAAATTGACATATAGTGAGGTGAAGTTAGGCAATCAGTTGATTGGAAGCCTGCTGGGTTCAGAGCACTAATTGAGGTCCTCCTGGAGAAGCAGCAAGGTGTAAGGGGAAGATCAATGAAACTGGAGTCAAGACACTTGGCTCTGCCATTTCCCACGTATGTGACTGTAAGGGTTTTAACTTCTTGGAACCTCAGTCTCTTCATCTGTTCAATGGAGATAAGCTTACTTACACTGCCTCTCTTTTTTAGGGTTGCTGGGAAGAAAGTATTTTTGTAAACTGTAAAACATTCTATAAATCTATTTTAAACAAGTTTATAGAATTTATATACTGAATATATTTATATTTTAATATGTATTAAAATATATATTATATTTATAAGTTTAATATATATTTTATTAAATATATATTAAAATATAAATATATTTGAAGATAACCCAAGAGACTGATGTTTATAACCCTTTGGGGGATACAAAATACAATTCCACCTCCACTTCTTTCCCATGTAGCCCCTTCTTTCCACTCACTATAACCAACCTAGTTTGAGCCCTTATCACCTATCATCTGAACTAATGCAATACCCTCTTGTGTTCCCTACATTCTCCGCTATCTATCCTCTGCACAACTGCCAAATTGATATTCATAAGACACAGACCTGACAATGTTATGCCCTTCCTCAAGGGGCTTCAGTGGCTCCCTATTGCCTTTAAGATAAAGTACAAACTCCTCTGTCATGTAAAACTCTTCACAATTTAATTCCAACCTGTCTTTCCTGGACTAATCTTAAATGACTGACTACCCCATATACAGTCTAAGTTCCATATAAACTGATTTCTTATCTCTTTCCCCATCACTCTTTACCGCATATGTGACATTCTCTCTTTCAACTATGTGACTTTGAATAGGTTCTGCTTCATTCCTGGAATGCTTTTCTTACTTCCCCTTTGCAGAATCTGGTTTTTTCTTCCTTAAAATACAGTTCACTTTCCATAGAAGACTTTTTCTAATCATTCTAGAGCTAGTTTTCCACCCCTTACACTTCACCTCCAGACACTTTGTATTTACTCTATAAATTCTGAACACGATTATCTAGATCAGTGGTTCTCAACCTTACTAATGTTGCGGCCTGTTAATACTTGTATGTGGGTGTATCTGCATGTGGGCAGACCTACCTGGAGACAGATAGAGGAGCTGTGTCTCAGTTCTTAAGACCATGGGAAATACGTGTTTTCCCATGGTCTTAAGCAACCCCTGTGACCCCTGTGAAAGGGTTGTTCGACCCCCCCAAAGGGTCACAACCCATAGGTTGAGAACGGCTGATCTATATTCTTTCCCTCCAGTGGGATATAAACTCCTTGAGGACAAGGACTAGCACAGTTCTTGGCACATAGAATCATAGACCTAGAGCTATAAAGGGACCTTAGAAGTCATCTAGTACAACTAGTTTGTATAGGTAAGAAAACCAAGGCCCAGAAGACTTTCAGTATTTGTCAGGAAATGCCTCTAAGAAGCCCTAACTAAATGCTTTTAAAATTCAATTGACCCCCAAGAAATGTTTCTCTCTCCCTCCCTCCTCCCCCTTTTCCTTTCATTCTCTGTCCCTCTTATTTTCTCTCTCCCTCTTGTTCTCTCTCCGCCTCTATCTCTGTCTCTTTGTCTCTTTCTGTCTCTATCTCTGTCTCTCCTTTGCTCTTTTTCTCTCTCATTCTCTCTTTTACTCTCTCTTATTTTCTTTCTCTGTGTATATATATCTCTCTTTCTCTGTCTCCTTTGAATCATCATAAATTGGACTGTTTCTGCCATCAGAGTAAAATCTCTCTGAGAGCAATAACTATTTCTTTTTGACTTTTATCACCAATACACAGCACAATGCTTTGCACGTAGTAGACAATTGAAAGCAATTTAATTCAATAAGCACTTATTAACTATTTGCTATATGAAAGGCCCTGTGATATGATGGTGTTTGAATTATTTGGGAAAAATAAAGATATTTGCACTATTCAGTTTATACAATTAGCCTTACAAATATTTACATTAAAATGCTTTAATATGTAATGTATTTTCTTTTTGCTGTAAGCACTTAATTTACAGGATTTGGAATTGGGGTCACAAGATTTTCATACATGTTATTTCCTTCATCATGAAATCACTTTTTTTTTTTACTTCAGATATTAAGCATAGCCTTGGGTAGATAGTACCTTGTTCTTATAACCCAGGGTTTTCAATGGGATTTAAATTAGACAGTTTTCAGGTCATTTGAAGCATGTTAATCTCTACCACTCAGATAAATGTCTCAAATGGTTTTTTACATATGTTATGATTCAAGTTCATGTTGCAATATTTCATCTCCATTTGACAATTTTTGTAACCCAGTAAAATTAAACTCAATATATCAGTATATTTATCAAAACCTGTCTTTCCCTCAATGAGAATAAGACTTCCAAACCCACTGGAAGTAAAAAAACATCCTCCAAACATTTTTTTTTTACAATTTGACTAATAAACCCAGATCTTACAACCCCACTTAGATTTCTTTTGACAAGAATTTTGCCATAACCTTAAACAAGAGAGCTACCCTTTTCACTTTATCACTATTACCTCTTTTTCCAGTTTTTAGTACCCTAGTCTTTGTATTATCTTGCCTATGACTTTTTTCCCCTTACTTCATGGCAACAATTAGCAGCTAAAAACCAAAACAAAACAAAACTGTTCTTCTCACTCTTCTTCCAAGAAGTTACACTATAAAGAATTCAATAATAAACTCCCTAGTTTCTAGGTCCCTCTTAAGGTTTTAATTATTTTATAAGGATTAGTTAGGTTGCTTGGCAGCAATAGTTTGTCAGCTCTTGGCATTGATTTTAGCTTTCAACAGCATCCTTTTTTTTTATCATGGGCTTGAATGATACTTAAAACTCACCATTACCATACTAACAGATACCGCATTATCTTTAATGGTCCAACGGATATGTGGGTTTTAAGAGTTACAGCTTTTGCTTTTTGTTATGTTATTGTTAGAAACTACAAAATCAAAAACACAGCAAACAAGCTCAGTAAAGCTCATATGTATACAGCACTCAACTGATGGAGAACTGACTTTCATTTGGTCAAGGTCAAACATTCTGAATCAGTTTAGTGTATTTAGAAGCACACACATGCATGACCATTGCAATCAAAAAGTAAAATCATTTTAAAATTACCTCATGCCTGGATAATTACAATAGTCTATTGGTTGGTCTACCTGCCACAAGTCTCTTCCAACTCCAGTCCACTCAAGTATCAAAGTGATTTTCTTTTTTTTTTTTTTTTTTTTTTTTTTTT